>CM056170.1:40081575-40208527 GCA_029691765.1 Entomobrya proxima
TTTTGGATACTATTTAGAGCTCAAGTTGGTAGCCTCACCACCATGGTATCTGGCTAAAATCTACTCAGAGAGATACCTAGATGAATATGCTTTAAAGCGTGCACCGCAAACCAAAACATTGGAATACTTTAATAAATATAAGTAGTGTCTATAATTGTATTTACAATAACGTCTATTAACTCAAAACCAAATGTTAAAAGTAATACATTAATTTTTAATGTTCTGCACGCGCCAGTATTACCTTATAACATTAATATGTATAAGCAGTAAGCAGGGAAAAGCAAAACATAAATATTCAATGATAAACCAACTCAATTGTTGGCATGTTTAAAACATCAAAAAGTTAATTATAATTTTATTTGATTTGTAAATTTTACCTGCAATTATTAACTTTTCGAAAGAAGTACCGGACAAAATAGGAACGCTAGCAATATTGGTGAAGTCTAAGGTACTAACACCAGGCAAACCGGGTCCGGTACTTGTTTCGGAAACTTAATAATTGCAGCTCAAGTTAACAGGGCAACTAAAATTGAAATAATGAAGTTTTTGACGTTTTCATGTCACAAAGTGTTCCTCTACTCTTATATGTAATTTTAAAAACCGTCAAATCTTTTAGTTTCGTTTCAAATTGCCGTTTTACGCCGCAAATAAAAACTCAAGTAAATGTAGAACGAGCATGATAATTTAGCTCATTAACTTTTTTCGTTTTGGTTTTTATAAAAACTTCAAAGTTAATTTAGTTTGAATATTTTACTAATGGATTTTTTCAAAAAAAATATTTGTTCTGTTTAAAGCAATATACGAAATTTACTGTAGGTTATTAGCTCGCTGCTTTTGCAGGATAGTTATTTAAGATGTCGGCGTTCGTGTTTTCGTTTTTCCGTGTGTCTGTAGACGTTATTCTTAAACCAAGCAAATAAGCGCTAAACCAGCCTATATGGGCATAAACCAGGCTATTTGGTTCAAAACCTTGCTATTGTGTATTCATATCGTTATTAGCAGCAAGCATCTTTTACAGGTTTGCTGTGGACGTTTTATGTTAAATTTCTCGGTCGATATTTGAGTAAAAAGAAGTAGATTTACTGACTAATATAAGCTCCAAAATTGGATTTCACAATATCAGCAAAAATTTATTTCAAAAATAAATAAATATTTAAAATAGTATATTCAAATTGTAAAAAACTTCAGCAAAGTCGGAGAAATTAATTATATTTTTACTTTGGCAACGAAGTCAATTCTAAAAATTCAACAGTAGCAGATAACTCAAACTAGAAGCAGTACATAAGCGCAGTTTAATATTTGGCTACTTTATTATGTTGGCTTTTCAATTATGTACAAAAATTTCCGGTTTCTATATCAAATATGGTTTACTATTTCTGAATTTTGTACAACAAATCCCCAATCCAACTAAAGAAACCTGGAACTCTTCAATTGTTCGTCTTTGGAAAATAGGTTATAGGTTAAATGTCACCATTTTCAAATACGACACTCAACACAACCGACTTAAAATAGGAACTCGTTGTCAGCGTGTCCTATTTCTGCTAATATATTTGCTCTATTGCCTGGATACATTTTATCTACTTTCTGCAACTAGATTTGTTAGTTTAACTTTAGAAAATGAAACAGAGTTCATTAATTTTTATATACATACTATTTCCAGATGTCTAGGCTGTGTATTAATATTTCTAACCTTAGCAAATTCCACATACATTTGCACGCTTTGTAATTTCCTTCAATATAATGGAAGTCGTCACAAATTTAATTCTCGTCCAGGGAAAAATTTGAATATATTTATTTCCCTGATAGTTACATGTAATATTTTACAACCACTTTTCCCTTTGTTACAACACATACAACGCCGCGATAGTTTGCGTTACTGGCCATCCGTTTATTTATCCCGGGATGTTTATAACAATTTAATCTTTGCTATATTTTATGCGTTATTTGATCTTCTAATTTCATACGCGGCAGTTGTTGGTGCATTATTTTTAATCCTGCCTATTCTCTGCTACAATGCTTTGGCTTGTCAGTGGATATCAAAGTTAACGTATGTCAAATTAATATTTCTTTTATCAAAGCACAAAAATTATTGTGATTTATTGCGAAATGTTCAATTAAATACTTACTTTATATTACAGGAAAAGCATCCACAGAAATGAGCTGACTTTTGACAAATGTATCAATACGTACTTGGCGCAATGTGTGCTAAATCAAATATTCAATTGTACTTATTCCCGACACATACTGTCCACGCTGGTTGGCAGTGGACTAGTTGCAATTCCATTTGCCTTCAGCTCAATTTTGAATAGTCGGCAACGTATGTCAATTTTCCTGATAGCAAATATCATGTCTGGCACGTGCTTTGTCGTAATGGCGGAAAAATGCGTTTTTGCAGAAGGAGGAAATTTGCGAAGAATGTCAAAGGTTTTAAAAAGAGTTTTGGTTCAGCGTATACTTGAAACAAATTCTACCCGTCCAAGTTCTAATCTATTGCGTTCCAGAAGTGGCTTTGAAAGGAGAAAATTACAAAGTTGTGTTGAATTGAAAATAATTATACTAAGTGGGTTTTATGCTACGGCGCAAACATTTGTCAATTTTTTGGATTTTTTGCTTGCACAAATTGTAAACTGCTTGCTGTTTCTAAGAACGATACAATGATTTTCTTAAACAAACTAGTAAGCTTACTTTGCGGCTTAGCCAAAAATACTAATAATATATTCTCACCTACTTCAAACACGATTGCAGATGAATAGTTACGCATAAATAAATTAATGTGAGAATTGAAACAAACATGTCACATATTTTATTAATTTTTTACAATTACAAAATATATCTATATATACCCAACTAAAGCATTACCTTAAAACCTCCGTTCTTTACAACACTTATGTTATCAGAATTAGATCCACTGAATGGTCAAAAACGTTTTGGTAAAAGTTTTGACTAGTGTACTCATCAAATCGTGCTGTTCCGTAGTACCACGATATTGGCCTTTGTGCCCTTAACCTTTTGCTCCACATTTTCAAGTTAAAACAACTTCTTTGTCCACTTGCCATAAGCTTCCAATATTTTATTGTCCTTCTAGGCCACAATATTGTAAGCAGGTACTTGCTGTGAACATAGCATTTCGATGGTTACTTTTCGATTGGTGCTTTATGAAAATCGTTATATTAAGATAGGTGCTATATGACTTTTCTCAGAAATTACGATAGGTGCTATATGACTTTTCTCACAAATTTCGATAGGTGCCATATGCATTTTTGGGGTGATATGAGATTTTGGTACCAAAATGTTCGTAATTTTCTCGCGGATTTTTTCTATAGCTTATCTCATTTCGCCCCAAAATTTCATATGGCACCTATCGTAATTTCTGAGAAAAGTCATATACCACCTATTGAGTTTTGTGAGAAAAGTCATATAGCACCTATCTTAATATAACGATTTTCATAAAGCACCAATCGAAAAGTAACCATCGATTTGCAAATACGTGGAATGGTTTCCACAAGAACAATATACGCCACAAATGTTAAATTTGCAAATAAGCAGTATAGAGAGAATGGCATGTGTTTCCATCCAGTAACTAATATGCAAGTACACATAACTGCTAGTACAAACCCAACTCCCATTAACAACCCAGTACATTTACGAAGTCCTTCAAATCCAAATTGAACTAGACACTGAAGCTTTGCATACTCTCTTATGCCAGCTACATTTGGCGGTTTTGTTGTAACTATTTTAAGGCAATTAAAAAATATGTTAAATGCAGATACAGAAGGAATGCAAGCAATTAAGAAGGATCGAGCTCCTTCAAAAACAACCCACTGTAAACTTATCAGTCAAAGAGAAAACTTCAGTAATGTGAATCGTTTGGTTGGAAACAGTTCTTTAAATATATAATAAACAGGGTCTATATTAAAGTATATTATTAGTGGCGGCAGGACAACTGCACAAACGAAAGCCATTGGAACCACTACGATCATCATAAGTCCTATTGCATCCACTGGACGGTTTCTGCTTAACAGTTTGGCAAATTCTGCACGTAGCAATGTCCATTTTGAAATGGACGTAAAGTAGCCTTTTGGTTTCCCATCGTTTCTTAGGCGACGAATTATTATATAATACGAATATAATACGAATTATAACCACAAATTATTTAAAAAGTGTTCATGGAGGTCGGTGTCATGCATTTTCATAATTAAGTTTGAACTCACGCATAAAATAGTGACTAACAATTGTGTAAAATAAACGTAGATTAGAAAGTCGGGCACTGTTTTAATTTGAAATACACAATTTTCTAGTAGCACAATGATATATAAACATCCATACAAGGCTATTATTACGTTTGATAGATAAAACAGTCTAACCTTATGAAGACGCTGTTCAACTTTGTATTTCTCCGCAGAAACGTTTATGGTTATTACATGACTGTAGCGAAACTTGGTGAACAATGTTTCGTGTAGTTGCAACGCTTTCCACATTAGAGGGGTTGCCATTTTGGGGTACAAGTATTGTTCGCGAAATCAAATTGCGTACGTGCGGCCGCTCTTGCTGTCTTTTGCGTTAAATTTTTTCTTGATTTTGATATATGAATTATATGGAAATGAACTAATGTCTTTATTTGAATACCGTTTAATACTGAAGCTGTGCAACAGGAAATAAAGCAGCAGTCTTGTACCAGTGTAAAGCTTTCCCAAACTCTATTTTGCAATCAAAAACTAAATACCAATCAATAAGCCAGAAAATATTTTATTTAATTTCAGACAGTCGCCCATATTTTTAAAATATACAAAATACATGTTTTTAAAGAAGTTCCAGGTACTTGCCCAACTCACCATGTGCTTTAGAAAAGCGGCATTTGTGACTAGCAAGCAGTATATTTTTATGTCAAAATGTTCAATTTTGCAACACATTTCTTAATTTAATACGTTTTTGCTTATTAATTTGATAAAAAATTGTTTTTCCCTTTTCATAAATATTTGAAATGTTTGCGCAATTTAGCTATAATTGCAAATAAAAACCCACAGAAATTGTATTTTCAAAATGTTACAAATAAATACGGATACCTATATAGGTAGTAGTAGGTTTGAGGTTGTTGTTGTTGGATAGAAGGGGAGAGGAAAGGTGAAGTAGCTCTAGCGTAAACAATAAAATATTTGATTGATTAAATTTATTGTTGTGCATACCTACTTTATGCAATAAAACAGTACCGAGTTATATATTCATCGAAAAGGACTTTCCGGTTGTGTATTTGGCTGAACAGTTATTTGATGTTGGTGCACTTGATTCTTGGCAAATCCTAAGCGTTATCCCCTTTGGTCCATTGGAGGTAACTTATAGCTGGCGGAAAAGAAGGAAGGACAGTGGACGTACTACCGTACCTGTGAACCCGTTGTGGATTGCAATGTAAGCCAAGTCATCATTATTGATGAAGTAATTATGCACATTGTTATTTTGGGGGAATAGACAGCGGGACAGGATTTCGGTCATCGCAAAAGGGTTTATACCCGCATCCAGCTATCATCCAAATGGATCTCCTCCACTACCACCCTCCACCAAGGCGTAACCCCCTTCATTAAGTTTGATAAACTAAAATATTTTGAGTAAATGATAATCTGGAAGCGTTTGGATAGGGATTTTATAAGAAGAGGCAGATAATGGTAATGTATATATTTTACTCAGATACTCAGAAAAATTAAAGTGTTGCATCTAAAGGTAAGTCCTTTGCGCTTTTAGGTGGATTTACTGAAGACGAAAATAGAACTTAATGCCACTTTCTAAATTTCTCCCTTTCACGAAAAAGTGCTGCTTTTAATGCTTGGTTTGCTTTCTTAAGGTTTGCTTAAGGTCAGCTGATTCAAAAGCTCCCTAAATACCCTGCCCTTTTTTCAAAACAAGGTTACTTTCAAGTTTATCTCTAATGTAATTTCTGGTGCTCAAAGCAGTTTTTATGGAAAAGTTGACTGCGCGGGGCAACGTGCTTTCAATGTCAGTTCCAATTTCAATGTAATCGCGATTGTTTTTAGAGAAACTGGTTTGAACTTGTACCAGAAAAAAATAAATCAAAAAATAATACAATGAGTCTGGAGTAAAGCAACAATGGCGACAATCCAGAAACCTTGGTTGCCCAGCTTATGCTACTTAATCATGTTATACAGCACCAGAAGTATGGAAACTTCAACTAAAGCACTAGTGTAATGAATAAAATTTGATATAAAAGCATGCCATTTTCCCCTTTTGGAATCACAAGAGTATTCACCTCTCTGAGATTTGCACAACACTTGAGCTCTAGAAAAAGTTATTCCAGACCTAGTTCCAGCGATGGAGAATAAACTGGTTTTATTGGTAGTACTAACCTGCGTGATTTAGGGTTTCAGCAACGGTACTTTTTTACATTAATTTAATGCTAATTTAAGAGGTTTTTGGTAGCACTGGCATTTTTATCCAATTCTAAATCAATCTTTTGTTTTATTTTCTAGGTAATCCCTTGCAAGAAATATGGAATGCAAAATCCTATTACGGGGTACGCTGCGACAACCACCATCAAGGTCATCAAGGCAGATGACGCTGCTGACCCTGATGACGCTGTTGATGGTCAAGTTTCCAGCCCTGTAACCCTTGTCATCAAGGCAGATGACGCTTCTGACGCTGTTGATGGTCAAGTTTCCAGCCCTGTAACCCTTGTCATCAAGGCAGATGACGCTGATGACGCTGTTGATGGTCAAGTTTCCAACCTTGTAACCCTTGTCATCAAAGCAGATGACGAATTCAAGGTCAACATCACAGCTACAGCTACAGAGGTGCCAGAGTACCCTGACGATCAATCCCCATTGATGAAAGCGATGACTGTGACATTTTATTGATCTGTTGGTGTTGGTTTGAGAGAGAATATTGTGTCACGTTGGGAAACCACTTTTTTAAGGGGCTTTGTGATACAAAATGTAAAAGTATGGATTCATCCTCAGAGCCACATTTAGTTGTTTGAAAGCTCCAGTTTCAATTCACGGACAATAATTATGAGTAACCGATTTTTGCAGAATAAGCTCCAGCACTCGCCGCAGCCTTTGTCCATGGGATGTTGGAAGCTGTTATTGGCTTTTATCAAACAGAGCTAAGTACCGAAGCTTTGGAAGCACTGGCGGATATACTGTATTCTGCAAACATTGGAGGACTATTAGAGAACTCTGACCTTGCCGTTCAACTATTGATATTCGCGGAGGAATACCAAATCGAATTTGCTTGGAAAGCCGCACAGACTGTCATCGAATCAAAGACTCCAGTCTGGATTGACCAAATTGAGACTGGGATAAAATTGCTTCGATTTGCACGTCTTCACAACTATGAGTCGCTCTTAAATAAAGCATGCGACTCTTTGACGAGGTAAATATTTATTAAATTCCCGTTTATTCCACCAAATTAGGTCACACGGTTGGTTTAGCTAATGATGATTTTTATATTTTCCACAGATTCTCTGATGCGGAATTATATGAAGCCGATTTCAATGTCCTGGACATGCTTCGTGATTAGCTCCAGTAGGAAATTTATAGAGAATCTAGTTGTTTCTGGATGATGAAGATCCTTAAAAATTACAAAATTTCGTAATCCTCCTCCGACATTTCATCCTTCTTCCCGTTTGCAACACTCAGAGGTGGTACAGGCTGTCCTTTACCCTACAAACAAAAAGGTCAGGGTTCATTTAAAATTTGGTTGTATGACTATAAATGTTTCCGGTGTCAGGAAAATTTTCCAGATATTTTGGATGATGTATTTACCTTGTTATCCTGTATAGCGTGTACAAGGTGTACCGGTGATGCCTATAAAGATTTTAGGAATCATATCATATTATTATCTTTACAATAGTCTATTTATAGGATCCTTTAATAGGATGATTAATAAAAAATAAAAAACTAGCCTGCGTTAGCCCAACCGGGCAAAGAGAAATGATGATGAGCTTGGTAATTTTTGCCATTCGGGAACTTTGTTCTTTTTTGTGTTATTCCGTGAATGCACAAGGCGACTGTGACATGCATGGTTTTTGATTAGCCTTTTTATATTTCAAGATTTTATTTTTGAAACAAGAATTTTATAACAAGAAACCGAACTTAATAAAAAGTCAACCTAGAGAAACAAATTACATAAAAGAGGAAAATAATATTGAAACAGTTGTTCAAATAGCCATCCATTTTTGAAGCTAAATTTTACCCAAATATTTAGCTCAGCTTGTTTACTTATGCACGCGGCTCTAATAATGATTAAAGGCGTCTTAATATTATCATGAGCTAACAAATTGCTGCAGGCTAGTAGGCTCATTGTCAAGCAGATCATCCATTGAGCTCTTATCAACGTGACGCTGAAAATGTTCATAACAAAGACTGATATTTCGGTGTGCACATCTTGATCCGATTATGTGTAGGGGAGTAAAACGTCATGCTTGCAAAGATATTTTGATTGGAAAAATTCCAAGTATGCGGCATAAAAAGCTACCCTGTTCATCAAAGAACTGGAAAAAAGAAAAGGTTCATTTTCATCAACACGGGTGTCACACGGTCAAGGTCCAAAGCATTACAATGCAAGCTTTGGGATCTGGGACTTTGATATGCAATGTTTTTTTCAAATATAGATTCTATATAAATTTCCTATATGCAACTGGATAGTAGTAGATGTCCAAGTACGACGTTTGTACCAACATCGTTTACTTCAAAATATATATCCACGCGCTGTCTCTCCAAGTGTATTGTGTTCAGTAATAAATTAAAAATAATGGAGACAAACACATGTGAGGTACAAAAAACAACCCAGATTATCATAAAGGTTTGAAGGTGTGCCATGCTCTTTACGAAATTAGTTAATTACCTGGCTGAAGTACTTTCGCAAAAAGTAATTAGATACATTTGAAAGCATGCATTTATTAGGTCCCGCAAAAAATGAATTAGTGTATGTAAATATTATTTTACCACACAATTGGGGTAATTACGGAGGACTTAGCAGAAGTTTTCATTACAAATCTAGCATTTCATGTCAGCACGTTTGAATACGTTACAATTTTCAGAATTTTTTTCAAAACACGCAATATGGTTTTACAGATTTGGCTTGACTTAAGGTTTAATTCTAGGTTTTATATCATATAATACATATTTTTGCTTAGGGTTGCTGGTATTTGTTTTTGTAAACTTTAAAATAGAACAAAGTTATATTAACTCAAATTTAACTTGTTACAAATGGGAACCCACCAAGAGTGCTATTGGGTTTGCATTTGTTAGAACCTGTGAAGATTCTATCGTTTGGTAAATGCATTTTTTGTGTATGTATTAAATATATGTACACGTGTAGCAATAGGAAAAGCGTTTGTTGCGTACCGTAAGTTTAGTCGCTAAGGAAATCTAGTTGTCTATACCAAACCGCAGTTGGCTGCACGTTCGTTGAAACGGTCCAAATCGAAAGGATAGGCCTGGGTATATACGGTAACGCCTATTCACTGTCAGCTTCTGTGTTGCTACTCGTCGTACCATAGTCAGTCAAGTCTATAATATCAATTGTAAGTAGCGACATCAAAAATTGTCTCAAATCAGTAATATCAAATATCAGTTAGTTAGCTCATTAGTGCTTTTCGCTAAAGTCAATCAGCATTTTGTTATTAAAGTCGATTATATGAATACTGGAAAATTTAGCTATTCCGGTAAGTAACATTTTTTGAACAAATTGAGCTCTAAAAATTATTAATTCTTAAAAAGGTAATTAGTCATATCGGAAAAAACCATTTACAAGAGCTAGCTTAGAGTATGCATAAGTATAAGAGTATTTGCAGAACTAGTTAGCTAAGCAAACACTATAAGAAACTAGCTGTCGTTTTGTCCAACTACTTACACATTCCATAAAACATGATTTAATACATGTATGTAACAACAGAGATTGGTAGAAAAGCCAATATCTAATAAGAAGCCGCAGCTCAACTGTGAATGTGAGGTGTTTATCATAGAAGAATAAATAAATGTTCGCTAATAAAGTAATTCGCAGACATATTTTCTTTTTTTTTCGGCTATCTAAAATTTTTTCTCTGAATATTGTTTTCAGACACAAGCTTGTATACTGACACAAAAATTGCACGAAAGCTTGCACGTGTCCTATTTTGCAAAATAAGTTGTTTGTTTGGCTGGCACCTTCTTGTCAGAAGGTAAATGGGTACATTTAGAGGTATATAGCGTCAGACAAGTTCAGGGTTAGTAAGCTATAACGTAGAATTTTTATTGTCGGTTGACATGCTAAAATAAAAGAGAATATAAAACGTAACAAGAATATATAAAAACATTCGACAAGTCAAGTCATTATATTCAACAAGCTTAGACACAAAATGGTTATAAAATATATTTTCGCTTTGTTTGGTTGTCTAGAAGTAACTTGCGCAAGCCACAAATAAACAAACAAAGAATATCAACTTTTTTCCAATCTTGACGCAGCTGAAAACATTTCTGGGCTTAGAAAATATTTGGGTAAAATCACAGAATTAAAAAATGATTGGATAAATGTATTTCAGCAAAATACTCAACCAATTAAAAATCTACATAACATAATGAACAAGCTGGAAGCTTCTAACTCACTGGTTTTGATTGACAACTTTGTTTATGCAAACATTTTACAGCCCAGTGTGCCAGTTATGCTTCGAACACCAGTTCCTGGAATTTGGAAATATTACGAAGGTTATCCTTACTACAAAACAGCATGGATTAATTACAGGCTTAGCTGCGAAGGTAAAAAGTGCTCAACTTTAAACAATTGTCACAATATCACAAACAAGGTGATAAGCGACAAAGTATTATCTGACTCCCCTACAAGTTTATACCTAGAAATCGATTTCCATCGCTACTCATCCTTTACCAAACCATGGAAAGGTGCAATCCATATACAAATATATTTAGTTCCAGTAACGTTTCCTCAACTTGAATGGAACGAAATGACTTTTCCTACAATTTTTAGTTACGATATTCACAATCATCTTTCTATTCACACCAAATTCACACCAACCTTTAATATTTTAGTTGTCAGTGATAAATACAATCCCCCAACTGATAGACAATTAGGCTTTTGGGTTAGAAACATTGTTAAAAAATACACATATGCCCAACCACGCCTAATCAACTACGTTTTTATAATCTGTACGGTTTCCAAATTTACCAGTGAAATTTACAGTAATAGACTAGTACAGTATTGCGATAAGTGTGAAAATCAAAATCATTTTCACAAAATTACTAAGTTATTTGTTAGCTTTCTGCTTACGTTTGGAATTGATGAGCAACTCTACATAGAATTTGTAGGTAATTCACGGTTTAAAAAACTTACCGGTGTTCAATTAAAATTGCAGCTTTGTACAGGCCACAACAGAAAAATAATGTTTCAGCAAACCAAAGACACTTATGCTGAAACAAAGAAACATTTTGATTTTGGCACGGCAATATTACTACAAAATATTTTTGGCAATTATTCCTACGCAATGCAACGTACAATATTAGGTAGAGTAAAAGTAATGTTGTGTAAAAATGGAGAACCTTATTATCACAAGGAACATTACTTTAGTGACTTTTCCTCAAACGTAAAAATTTACTTTGAAACTATGCAAGATTCAATGCCACATAGCAAAAGTGCTTTAGCTATATCACAGTCCTTTTCAAAATTACGTTTTGTAACTTGCGGACAACGCGGCGTGAGTCCTTTTCCCTTTCAAGAACTTTACAACATATTTGATTACAATATTTGGATTTGGCTTTTGATTGTTTTCCTTGTGCAAGCTGTATTTTTTAGACAAACGTATACAAATAATTTAAACATTAATTCCAAAAAGTTTTACTGGTCAGCTGCAAAACATCTTTTGTCAATTTTTAAAGTACTGCTTGAACAAGGCGACCCCTTTCCAGACTTGTTTTGTACGCGTACAGTACTCCGTTGGGTTTCGGCAACAATAATGTTAGCTGGTTTGGTTTTAAGCAATGCCTACAAAAACAGCAATGTTTACAACATGATCATATCCCGAAAAACGTTACTTTACGAAACAGTGAGTCAATTGGTACAAGACAATTTTACTTTGTACACTAGGGCAATGTCCTTTGAATTAAATGCCTTATTGTTTTTTCCTGGAATGTATACTACAAGGTGTTATGCTGAGTATACTATTTCCTCTTACAAATTTCTAACAAAGGAGCAAAAGTTACACCATAAGTGTAGCAACCTAGCTTATGTTAATTCTGAAGTGTTTCACTGGCCGCTTTCGGCAAGAGAGGTGTTCACAGATAAAAAGTATGATTTACTTAATATTTCAAGACTACACAACAATGCGGGTATAATGATGCAACATCTAATAGATAGTATAATTCCGTTGAAAAGACTTCATATGATTCCACAAAAATACCAGTTTACTAGTTTGGGAATAGCAGGAGTAATGAATGAGTTGTTTCAAGAACGGCAACTGAAATGGTTTACTGAAGAACTGAACAAGTGTGATAAAACAGCAATTTTGCTTCCAGGGAGCATGTCAACACAGATGACAAACCAGCTAGAAAGAAATAGAAAGTATGTAGCCGTTGGAACTGAAACTTATGGAAATCCGCATTTAACAGTACGTTTTTCTGGTAATGTTCCGACTTCACTTATTGTAAGAAAAGAGAGAATGCAAGAATCCGGGATTGCTGTTTGGTTACCACAAGTTTACTTAAAAGGTTCAGTGCATTTGAAAACAAGCCCACCTCCAGAAAGAGCTTCAATGCATGGAAATACTTTAATAATATTTTGTATTTTATTTGCCGGTATTATTTTGTGCAGTTTAGGTTTTGCTATAGAAACAAGAAAATTATTTTGCTCTTTTGTAAAATTTTCTTTGCTGGAGTTTAAGCGGCACACTCTGATTTTAATTGGTTTTGTTAAGGAGAAAATATTGTGGCTGTTATTAAGTAAGGAAAACAAAAGTTTTAGAAGGTCTTCTGTTGTGATTTGTGACTGTTTTGGAATGACCAAAGAAAATCGGACCATGGTTGTACCAGAATATGTTCAAACGCTATCATCTAACACGGTTTGTAATGCAATAAAAATAATACCTTGTTGAAGTTTAAGTTCTAATTTTAAATTTGAACTCTAGTTATTTATTACCTATGTATGCAGTCAATTTCAGTTTCAGCAATACTGTTTTTGGTACTTGAAATAAAGAAGCAATCAAAATGTGTTGAACAAACTAGGCTTATTCAATTATATTTTATTCTGCATTTTTCGCAAATACAGACAAAATTGGCCTTGACATTGAAGGATTATTCAGCCTTCCCATGCACTTTCAACATTTTGAAATGAAATTAACGACATTATATTTTTATGTTTGCTTTAAACTAGGAAAACAAATAAAAAACGATATTGTTCTATAGTACGTGTCATTAGCACACATAGTAAGCATTTTTAGTTTTTACGCTCTTTTATTTATTATTTATTAAAATACCCTGCATGATAACCTAAGAATGCAAAAACTTCAAAAATTGCAAACAGGCTGTTTGAAACAGCACAATACTAAAGTTGACTACGCGGAAATTCCATAGGCACTCCCGGAATCCGTCTTCTTAAAACGGGAACAATAAACAAGTAGCTAGCATACAAACCAGCTTGACACGCTCCAAAGATGAAAATTGTCACTAGAAAATTACAAAAGCAAATAAAAAAATATTTATTAAAAATTCCTGTGTAATTGAAACACCAAAAGTTATTTTTACACCAACTTACATATCACAGTTTCCGCAGTATATGCTGCTGTATTACAATCCCCTCTTGCACTAGAATCCCCATCAATCCAAATCCTTTCTTCAAATCCCACACTAACTTGTCCCAAACTCCGAACATACATCTCCACACAGTCATCATCATAAGCAAAATTTGATTGCGTAACATTATCAAAAATCACATCCTTCCAAAAACCACTCCGTTTTGCAAAATCAAACACGCCACGACCCTCGTACAAAAATGTGGGAATGACTAAATAGTAATCCAAATTTTCTTGAAGCTCATTTAACTGCGGTATTCCGTTTTGGTCATGGGTCATTCTAATTCGGGAAACACTTGCTGATTTACTATTGTAGTAAACCTCAAGGCCGTTTGAAATTTGTAAAAATTGACCCCAATTTGTACTCTTAGATTTTAAAGCACTTGCACTAGCTTCAAATAACTGTTTTAAATTTCTACCCTTAACTCGTACTAAATGAGCATGATTATGATAAGGTAGCCACTTGTGAATATCAAAACGATTGATTTTACTACCAGCTTTTACTTCATCTTCAAAAAATGCTCCAGAGTGCCAAATAGCATGCACGTGAAATTCAAAGGGTCTTGAGGGTAAATGCAAAGCACAGTGTACCATAGCGTCGCTAACTAAATTTCCCAAATTGCATTCCTGACGCCAACATATTGGACCGCCTTGAAGGTAAACGCGGGACTGGCCTAATATGTTTTCTTTTAGGCGACGAATTTGAGCTTCGAGTTTTGTGTAGTCTGTTTGTGCTGCTTGAGCTGCTGCGTTCCCTGTAAAAACATTTTCAAATATATATAAAAAATAATGTTTTCAAAAATTGGGATTTGGCTTGACAATTCATACAGATTTCAGGACGAACAGTTTCAACCAATTTGCTTTTTCCTGAAACCAGTTGTAGCTTTCCAGTATCGGCGTCTAAATCAAACACGAGGTTTCCAATGGACGAGCCATATCGTCCGGCCGTTGCAATGTAGCCTTGTTTATACATTATTGGATACTCCAGCTCTATTAAGAAATACAAACTTTGAAAATCAGCGATTCATTTTATAAGAGGATATTTACGATTCAATTACTTGATAATTGTTCGCCATTTAAAAATCCAGTTCCAAAAATGACTAGTTTCACTTGTTCAACATTATCCAAAATTTCCTTAGCAATTGCCAGGTTCCCATCTCCTATTGCTATAAAAATATTGACGTCATTTTTATTTTTCTCCACTATTTCTTGAATTGATGGCACTATCGGAGTAAACTTCAATTTTCCTGGAAGAGACAGTTTCTGTAATGAAACAATTGTAAATTGATGAGACTCCGGTTGTTTGAAAATATTATATGCGGCTTTCAAAGTTGACAGTTTTACCTCCACTAAAGGATTTACAAATCCAATCACACCAATTTTAAACTGTACATATTTTCCTGGATCCAGCACAGTTATTATTTGAATGCGTTGGTAGATATTGTAATTCTCGCAAAATTCTTGCTCTTCATGGCCATAGTCACTGGATTGATTTTGATGGCACGTGTTTGCCAAAGCAGCATTTTTTATGCCCAAAGTGTGCACGTAGTCCATTGTACGGTCCAGGCCAGCTCCAAATTCTTTTATTCCTAACGCCTTGTTTTAAAATATTCAATTCTGAATCATTTTCTTAAAAATTTAATTTGAGTATTTTTTAGTATTCTGCTTACTGTCACATGCGGCCTAAAATGCTTTCGCACCAGCTCCCCATACTTTTCCCATGCTCCATCAATAGACGAGATCCATCCACTTTCTCCTCCTATCAAGTTTCCACTACTTAGTCTTATCACATTTTCCGGAAAAACGTGACTCTCGTCATAAATAGTGGTATCGCTTAGCCAATGTGCTAAACTCCGTAAACCTCCAACACATTGAAACACAGCTTCTGCTTTGTTTGCACATGGGGTTGGAGCCCGGTTAGTAAATATTCCACGCTGTCATGAATACAATGCGGTCATAAGAACAACATAAATCATTTAAATACATAGTAGCCTCAAATGTCACTAACCTCGAAACTTTCAATTTGTCCACTGACATCATTCCAATGTGTTATTCCTATTCTGACACAGTCACCAAAACCAAAGAAAAATATTAATAAATTTAGAATATTTGGAAACTTTTTGCCCATTTTGAACTACTTATAAAATGTTTTCTACATTTTATTCAAATTAACAAAAAAAAACACTAAAAAACTGCACAAAGTAGCTCGTCGGCAGCAATCTTTATCATTGCACGTTTTAACCTACAATAAAACCAATTTATTACCTTCAGCATGTCGTGCAGCAAAAATGCAAAATTTCGTACAAATTCTTAATACCTAAGCTTCAGCCCACTGAAATAGTATTAGTGCATTTGCATCGAAAAATTCTCATAATATTATTTGGGTTTTTAGATCCAGAGATAAATTGTTGGCATTTTAGATATACACGCCAACGTGTATGTTAGCACAAGTACACTGCAATTATATTTAGGTAATGCAAAACAAAAGTAAAATAGCAAAGCAGTCTTTTTACGATACAACATCAACGTATTGGTGTAACAACGAGTTATTGCAAGCTGCATTTTAAGATCGTTGCATGCATAGCACAGATAAATGGTTGGGTTGCCACTACCGCTTATAATCAGGTTTTATTACAAGGCAGCGATTAAGTTGTTAATCTGCATGTTTACCTTTGCGCTGATAAGTAAGGGTTTAAGCGTGTGAAATCCTACGCTCGGTACGAGCAATATTCATTCACCTTCAACTATACTATTTCTTGCATACAAATCAGGTAAATGGAATAAATGTAAAAATCCAACAACCAGAGTTAAAGCGCATTTTGACTAGCTAGTCTGTACATTAGTTGGGATTTTTTATTATGTGGTGCAAAATGGCACTATAATTATCTCATATTAAAAATTACTTTGCTAACTCAAACTGAAAGATTGCCTTGTACGATGAGTGCCTTTGTTCACCCAAGCGTATCATCTTACTGCAACCGCAGCACAATACAATTTTACAAAGTAAATTCAGACTTGCTGAATATTATGCATAATATGAAGTTTTTTTTTGCAAAATGCGATCATTTTATTAAAACAAATACACTTTTCATCCTGTTGTTTGGCCATATGACGCTGACATTGATGATCTCACTGGCTAACAAATTAGAATGACAGTGATTTATTTTTACAAAAACACTTCAAAAGTTTTTGCACTTTATTTGCACTGCCGAATTACGCAATTTAATTCCCAGAATGAACATGTTCAATAAATTGGGTAAGTGGAACGGTGTAATCAACATTGCGTCAAAAGACTGATAATTTATCTGGATAAATCCCGGCCTTGTAGCACACCGCTCTGAAAATTAAGTATATAATGCATTACACATAATCACACATCAGTTCAGTAGCCAACTCCAGTTTGCTCATTTAACTCGATTATCAACCAGTCAAAATGGCAAAAAGTCACATTTTCTTTTTTGTTTCTACTTTATTTTTAGTGGGAAGTATTAACGCCACACCGTTAAATATCACCTCCCCACCCATAACCGATTGGGGTACCTGGGGAAGATTTGAACGGTGTCCAAATGGCACACTGGTTCAAGGATTTCAGCTAAGAACTCAATCATTCCAGGGCCCATTTTCTGACGATACGGCTGTCAATGTTGTCAAGCTCTTTTGTGGAGATCCATTTGACACGGATACTCCATTTATTACCAGCTTGCAAGGCAATAAAGGATCATGGGGCAGCATTTACTCCTGTTATCCTGGCTACATTAACGGCTTCCAATTAAGAGTAGAGCCTAATCTAAACAGTGGAGATGATACGGCAACAAATAACATGCGAATTTTCTGTAGTAACCATCCCGATCCTAATTTTTATGTGGAAGCAGATGGGCTCGACTTTGGCTATTGGGGAGAAGTAAGACGATGCTTTACGGATCAGGCTTTTTGTGGAATACAAACGCAGATTGAGGATTGTGACACAGTTTGTAAGTAGCATTTAAAAAATGGAAAAGTGTAAGTAGGTATATATTTAATTTGTAAGTTTCGCTAAAATATTGAAATTTGTGGTTTCAGCGGACTGCACAGCATTGAATAATATTCTGGTCCAGTGTTGCGACCGGAATCAAACCACGGCTGTTGATGATATGATTGCAAAGATAGCAAATTTTTAAAAGGAGAAAATTCTAAACTTGTTTGTATTATCAATATAACGAATCAATAAACTAAATTCTACAGTGAACATGTAATCAAAAAATATCTTGGCTTTCATCTTTTCTGTCATGCTATACTTTTAAAAAGTACTGTTTTAACAAAATTTCTGTTTTGAAATTTTATATATGAGTGTTTTTATTCAGGACCGGTCGAAAAAAAATTTCATGTCTTCTGATTTGCCTAATTTTTTCACAGTAGTTAGGCCCTCACTAGAGACTCTTAAAACTGGAGTTTGGAAGGGCTCAGTTAATGGTATTTAGAAATAATTACAAAAAATATTTTTTTACAATTAATGTCAGCTTAGTTGAACATATTGGTTTATATTTTTTCCGTGTTCGTGCTAAGAATTTTCTGCTTTTCGCTAGTTGTTAAGTGCATTAGTAGTGTTCTTTTAAAAAAAATCACTTGCCATAATTTGCAAATTCTGCGGTAATTAGAGCGGTTTTTATGATGTCCATCCAACTCTGTCCATTTTTGGTGACCATGGCAACTTTTCTATTAAGGTGTGTACGGTGCTGAAATTGTCATGTCCGTGACGGCAATAACTAAACTACATTGCTGCAAAAGCCCAAAGACCAAAATTTCCATGGTTACAAAAAATATTCGTGTTTCCTTAAAAATTACGTAATGCGACTTCACCGAGTAACCCATGCTTTTTGAACTGCCATTAGGTTATGAGTTAATCAAATTAAACAAATTGTACACTGATTGAAAGACCTTGAGTTGGGCTATCTAATGGTGCATTTCATTTTGAGATAGTTGCTTTAGTGAACAGTCCAGGAGTCCTTGTGCAAATTTGCCCCATTTTCATTGAAGGGCCAAATTTTGAAAAGTACACTCAATTTGTTTTACGGCAATAGTCTATTTTAAAAACTGATAGGTGTCCACTCTAGAGTAACTTATAACAAACAAAACTTATATCAGTTGTTTTTGACATAGTGCTTCTCGCGCATTCTGGCCCCTAGTTTGTGTAGTACACCATGACAACAGTCCAAAATTCATGTTTTCCAAATCTTGAAAAAATGGGCACAGAGCTTCAAAAAACATTAAAATTAATTCTAATCTGCTTTTCACAGCACGTTTCCGAACTACTGGCATCATTTATTCTCAATTTTTGAAAATTTACAAAATTCGTGAATCAGCTGATTTATCAGCTGATTAGCTTAGGGATCAGCTGATTTGTTTATTAACAAAAAACCAACCTATTTTACTGAGCGTTTTTGTGAGTTTAGCGTTTTTAAATTCAAGTTTTGTATATACAGTGCTGTGTGAAACGGAAGTATTTGAAAGATGAGGCGCAGCTGCAACAGAAGTACCAAATTTAAAGGGCCTTATGCAGAGAACGATGGGTCTGGGCCCATGGCTTGTTTTCGTGATAACACATTGGATGGTTGCAATTCATAGCTAATTTGAAAGAGCATCTTATGCTTACTATAACAGCATATTACGTTTGGCTATATCTTGCTGCACACTTTGTGTTTTTTGCAGAAACATTTTTCAAAAAAGCACTACCTACCGTGTGTACCAATATACATACCGTGTACATATTGTAGCAACTCTGTCATTACAGCTCGGATGGTTACAGTTTATAGCTCATTCGATTAAGTATTTTACCGAAAGTACAACGATGTGTCAATATAGCCAGCAACTGCTTGCGCAAATGCCATTTTTGGATATGCAATTGACAGCAACAATGTATAAGATACGATGTAAACCAAAGTAATGTCCATGGTAATGTATAGGAAAAATGGCATTTGTGCGAACAGTTGCTGGCCAAACGTGATACGCTGTTATAGTAAGCATAAGATGCTCTTTCAAATGAGCTATGAATTGCAACCATCCAATGTGTTATCACGAAAACAAGCCATGGGCCCAGACCCATCGTTCACTGCATAAGGCCCTTTAAATTTGGTACTTCTGTTGCAGCTGCGCCTCACCTTTCAAATACTTCCGTTTCATACAGCACTGTATATACAAAACTTGAATTTAAAAACGCTAAACTCACAAAAACGCTCAGTAAAATAGGTTGGTTTTTTGTTAATAAACAAACCAGCTGATCCTTAAGCTAATCAGCTGATCCTTAAGCTAATCAGCTGATCCTTAAGCTAATCAGCTGATCCTTAAGCTAATCAGCTGATCCTTAAGCTAATCAGCTGATCCTTAAGCTAATCAGCTGATAAATCAGCTGATTCACGAATTTTGTAAATTTTCAAAAATTGAGAATAAATGATGCCAGAAGTTCGCAAACGTGCTGTGAAAGGCAGATTAGAATTATTTTAAATGTTTTTTGAAGCTTTGTGCCCATTTTTTCAAGATTTGGAAAACATGAATTTTGGACTGTTGTCATGGTGTACTACACAAACTAGGGGCCAGAATGCGCGAGAAGCACTATGTCAAAAACAACTGATGTAAGTTTTGTTTGTTATAAGTTCCTCTAGAGTGGACACCTATCAGTTTTTAAAATAAACTATTGCCGTAAAACAAATTGAGTGTACTTTTCAAAATTTGGCCCTTCATTGAAAATGGGGCAAATTTGCACAAGGACTCCTGGACTGTTTACTAAAGCAACTATCTCAAAATGAAATGCACCATTAGATAGCCCAACTCAAGTTCTTTCAATCAGTGTACAATTTGTTTAATTTGATTAACTCATAACGTAATGGCAGTTCAAAAAGCATGGGAGACTCTGTGAAGTCGCATTACGAAATTTTTAGGGAAACACGAATATTTTTTGCAACCATGGAAATTTTGCTCTTTGAGCTTTTGCAGCAATGTAGTTTATTTATTGCCGTCACGGACATGACAAATTCAGCACCGTACACACCTTAATAAAAAAGTTGCCAAGGTCACCAAAAATGGACAGAGTTGGATGGACATCATAAAAACCGCTCTAATTTGCGCAGAATTTGCAAATTATGGCAAGTGATTTTTTTTAAAAGAACACTACTAATGCACTTAACAACTAGCGAAAAGCAGAAAATTCTAAGCACGAACACGGAAAAATTATAAGCCAATATGTTCAACTAAGCTGACATTAATTGTAAAAAAATATTTTTTTTAATTATTTCTAAATTCCATTAACTGAGCCCTTCCAAACTCCAGTTTTATAAGTCTCTAGTGAGGGCCTAACTACTGTGAAAAAATTAGGCAAATCAGAAGACATGAAATTTTTTTCGACCGGTCCCGAATAAAAACACTCTATACATTTCGTAACTCCAGCAACATATACTTTTTTATATGAACGATTACATTTCTGTTAAAACTGGTAATTTCTTTTATGACCGAACATAATCCGTTCTTATCAGAGGACACACCGGTCGAACACGACAGTTTAGCTTGCATAATCTGGGTACTGAATCGCGTTCAGTTCTATACGTACTACGACTACGCTTCACTAATTCTTTAATTCTATTACAAGCAGGGGTTAATTTTCCATCAAAATTAAGAATTGACAGCACAAAATTAATCTCTGAATCCTTGCTGATTTTGCACCTTGGCAACATTTTGAATAATCTGCTAAATACTGAGTCACATAAGTTTTGCATTATACCAATTAATTGCATTTGAGTCAATTTTTACCTGATTACTGACTACATTCAATATTTTTCATATCTCAGCAAACCAGGAAAATGCAAAGTGGTAAGCGGTGAATACTTTGAATAGTTCATTTTCCTTCTCACATTTTTCACTGGCTATATATGAATTAAGCATTTCAACATTTTTCAACTTTCAACTGAATTACATAATAGTATGATTGTATCTGGCATTGGTTTTTGATACATTTTAAAACAAAGTACACGCTGGTTTGCTAAAATGTTGAATATTGGGTGGAAATCAAGAACTCGTTTGGTTATTTAATTTGTTAATATGTTATCTTATTAGTGTAATATGATGCTTAATAAATCATTCCCAGGTTTATCCTCAACTTGGCTTTTATTTGACGGGTGGGTTATCTTAACCTTACTTATCAACGTTTTCTTATCTCTTATTTGGATTTGTGCATGATTGGTTTGTCTCTGTGTTGCCGCTATTGTGTTTTTATTCTTATTTTAAGTTTGCAAATTTACACTTGGGAATTTAGATGGTGTCTCGTATCTAAAAGTAGAATAGTGTTGAATCTTTCAGTGGTGGAATGTGGTAACTTCTTTACGCCAAACTTAATATTAATTATGTGTGGGTGCATTTGGTTTTGAAATGAGTAATAGAAAACTGGTTAGAAGCAAGCGTATTACTTGGACATGGGTTGAAAAGCTTTAAATCAAGCGGTTAATAAATGAATACAAATTACTGTTTAAAATGTCGTGTAGGCCGATATCAATACAATTTAAAAATTACTGTTGTAAAATAAATTAGTGGGATGAATTTTTGGAAAACAGGGAGTCGTAGAGGAATTAAAGTTTTTGTTGCCATTAAATGTATAGTGCCAGAAACTGTGATGGTAGTTAATATTTTTTTCAAATTAGGGACATGTTTGATGAAACTGAAGATTTTAAATGTTGGCTTTCTGTCTTTAGTTCTAACAATATTAAAATAAAACCATAATTGTTATCTGGATGTTAAACCTGGTTTCAATTTAAATAATCCTCTTATCAACAATAAGCATCTGAACTAAAAATGTGAACATTTGTATTTTAAAACTATGTTTCATTCTATCAAATAGTAATTTTCTGTTATATGTTTTTATATTAGCAACAAAACAAGGTGTTTGTGAATTTGACCAAACAACTTTTTAAATGGCCATTAAAAATTTTGACTTTTCAAAAGCTTATTTTTACCGTAGCAAGCACTTATATGGGCGTTTAACAAGTTGATAAACATCATAACTGTTGAAAAACAAACCCGTGCTTTTGCACAGCTACTTTTGTTAGTATCTGTACGTTTCTATGAGGCAAAGCTTTAGAATTTGAAATTTCTCCTTATTTGTTAAACACATCATGTATAGCCAGACGTTTATTAACTTACTTGCCAACTTTTGTCAAATTAGCCATTTCTTTGGTGCTGTACCAGTTTTGGTTGACACCAAAGTTCCCCAGTTATTTGTCACCAACCTGGGTTTCCTGAAAACCTATATAACCTGGCTACTAGTAATATTTTATGTGAGTTTATTCGTGCCCCACCACATTTTCAATATGCATCAGGCTAGAAACTATGAACAATTTCTTTACCTGATTGCCTTTGCCTGTTCCACTGTGTTTGGAATAATGTTGCTAACACTTTTCGGATTAAATGCCAAAAATATTGTGTTTTTATCAAATGTTGCGTTGCAATTTTTAAAACACTTTCAGGCAAACTATATGCCAACAAACTTTGATTCTGAAAATAACCCAGAGAATACCCAATTGCTACGTGTGTTCAAAAACGTGATTTTCTGTAGCTGCGTGCTAACATTGGCGTTTGTTTGCCACTACTTCTGCTACCCACACAGCCATTTGTACTTGACTTCCGAAATAAATCCGGTGTTTATGAGTAACTGCATACTCATTTTATTTGGAATAGTTTACGCTTGGCTGGTTTTAAATATTGCGACGATTGTAACTTTTGGAGTTGTTGGGCTACTAAGTTATTATTATTTATTTGTACCAATCTTTTCAAAAGCATTTTGCCTTGGAAACCGCCAGCAGCAAGTCAAGTACGTTAAACCAAATCTGTTAAATCAAAACAATTTTACTGTGATGTACCGTTCGGTCGAGATACTGATAAATATTCAAAATCAAATAGTGTCTCTTGCCCTCGCTCCACTACAAACTTGTGCATGGTTTATATGCATTTTCTGTTTTTTTAACTTTGTACCATACAGGCTCTGATTTGCACTATGTGGCTAAACTTGCCATTTTCTCAATTTTGTGTGCTACATTACTTGTCTGGAGTATGACACTGAATATGTTTGGTTATATTTCTCTATGGAACTTGAAAACACGATTGTCGTGGTTACAATATGAATCTTATTTGCAAAGCAATCAGCACAAGTGTTACAATAAGTGGAAACGGCATCATTTTCAACGGTTTAGAAAGTCATGTAGACCAATATTTGTATGCGACGGGGAGTTTTTTAAAGTTAGACCAATTAGTGTTATTAACTTCCTTAGAATGATTACAAGAGGGGTTCTTAAGGCTATTGTTGCAACTGCTGACTGGTGAGCACGCAATTTTAAGTCATTTCAGAAGAACAAAGTGAAACTAGGAAATGTAAGAAGACAGTGCGATAACATGGGATGCATATGGAGCATCTTTTAAAATTAATGTTGCCTCATTTTCTCTGACGACTAAATTTAATATACCTTGATCAACCATCTAGTAGGTTAATATAGTATTAAAACCATGTAACTCAACCATAATATAAAAATGTTGACTTGAAAATAATAAGCATTCACTTTAGTCTAAAACTAGCGTGATTACTAGATAATATCTAGGATTCAATCTTTAAAAATCCCAAAAATATGACTATATTTAAAATGTTTAGCTATTAGTCCTTTTCCCATATTATGCGATAACTATCAAGTATGCTACTTTTGACTTGAGAAAATATAAGCTATTTTACTACGTATTCCATGTGTACTGATTTAACTATGTGTTTATTTTATCGATGAAGAAATAGAGTATTTTTAATGTTCAACATTAATTTAAAATTCATACTTAAACCAACAAATATAGTTTTGTTTTGTGCCGGTCTATTGTCAGTACGTAATTACAAAATTTTCCTGCCAGTTCAGGTCACGAAATAGCTAAGGCTAAATTGGTATCTACTTTGA
Source organism: Entomobrya proxima (assembly GCA_029691765.1). NCBI lineage: Eukaryota > Metazoa > Arthropoda > Collembola > Entomobryomorpha > Entomobryidae > Entomobrya > Entomobrya proxima. The sequence goes on from CM056170.1 coordinate 40,106,302, forward strand.
TTAGAACAACGAGTTTTCCTTGGACTATTAGCGTCAGATCGATATAGTATAAAGTCGACATTATCAACACAAAGTGAACAAGCAAACATATTTTTTCTTGCATTTTCTTATACCCTGCTCTTTTTAAAAGTACGTACACGTAGTTATATTTTTATATAAGAAAAATAAACATGAATAAATTAGCATTAAAAAGTGCACAAGGGGATATTGTGCAAATAAAAGTTAGTCCTTTATTCAAGCAACTAGAAAATTTCAGTTCTTACAAAGCAAATAACAAATCAAACCAACTGCATGGAATTATTAAAACATATTTTGATATTATGTACTACCTCTGCTGCAGTCCAGTTCGCTTTGTAAAATCCTCGGAACAAAATTGCTACATTAAAAAAGAATGGTATCCTCAGAAGATTTTGGTAGTATTTTTTAACATTCTTCTGATATATTGTATGTTTTCGGAACTTTGATCAAGCGTACCTGCAAATGTTTCTCTGCTCTTCAGGCATCCTGGCTTACACTTTGAAATATTCTTTGTATTTTGCGACTCAATGTTCAAAAGAGCTCAAATAAAAACATTCTGGTTTAATGCGAATGAACAAAATACACTACTCAACTTGATGCTAAATGGACACTATCCGATCAGTTCAGCTTGTGTAAGACATATTTGTACAAATTCAAATTTTGCAAATAAAACTGATGCAAGAAATGCTATTCACCAGATCGGTAAACCAGCCGTTTACTATGCAATATACGGCCTCGCAACAGTACACGAAAGGCTTGTATGATTGGCGGATTAGGAATCATAACAAACCCAACATCTAGTTGGTCACCTATTTGGCTGTTTAGACTATACGTAGCATATGGTAGATACCTATTCTTTCTTGACAAACAAGCAGGTCCTACCGAAGCACCAGAAATGTCGGATATTACCCTGTTTGATATCCTTCTGGCTTTTGTAGCGTTTATTCTTCAGATACGTAGAAAAATTTCTGGATCGTTAGGTGACGCCTGGATGCTATTGATTGAGATAACCCTACGAGCTGTTGTGACTTCGTTTGCAGAAGACGTTCAACAAATGATTTCAACTGACAATGTTCAATTGGCAAAAGCACTAGAGTCGCGTATATTTGATTGCGGAAGCAAATCCAACAAGGCGATGCCATGGACCATGGCGTTAGAGCTAACTGGAATCAGGTGTATGCAAAATTTGTTGCAATTTCCAAACTTTCAAAGTGCATTAATAGAGCGCTTGGTTCACTGGTAACTTGGTACCTGACTGAAATCATTTTCTTTAATGCCACAAAATTGAACATTGTGATAATTACGAAAGACATGTACATCAAAATAATAATAGGTTCTTTTATGGTAAATGCATTTTGCGCTCTGTATCTAGCAGCCAACGTTCCAAAACAGGTAACAGAATATTTCCAAAAATGCAACGATAAAACATGTTTCACTGATTTATTAATGATGATGTTTTCATTGCAACATTTACTGTTTTAGTTAAGCGTTGTGCAATATCTGCTGGAAGAACAAAAATACAACATTCCTTCTGAGCAAGCTCGCTACGTATTTTATGAGCTACTGGCAAAGAACATTGGTATTAGAGGGAGTGACATGTTTACTGTTACATACAGTTTCTTGGCTGGGGTAAGTATTCACTATTTGCTGATTCTATTTGATTTTCAGGTATACAATTAGAAATGTTGTTTAAAGTTTATGGGTCTCCTCATCACACTATTCATCATTTGCGCTCAGCAGGAACACGATGAAAAGTCTTACCAGCATTTAAGTTAAGTAGGATATGTACAAACCAATTTAAACATGTAACAAATCACTATCGACATGTGATTGGTTTACCTATATAAACTAACATCTACTTCGACATATATTTAAATCTTTGTTACAAAACTGTTTCAAGTTTTCTAACAAAATTTATTTTCTGCAAATGTTTTTGTTTAGAAAGAGCTTGTCGTGCATGTATTGATTTTCTACTCAAGAGCTATTGTCTACTTTTTTCTTCTATCACGCTAGAATATACCACGGGTGAAATAATTTATATCCATATAAGAGCAACGATAATCCATTTTGTCATCAGAAGAACAAATGTAGACATTTATAGACCTTATTATTCTGTCAATTGCGTTAAATAGTTTTAGGTTTTAATTGATTTTTGCTAAACTGTGTGCTTTATGCCTACAATAAGCACGCAAAGTTTATCTGATTGTAAATGAGTCCTTTTTTCAACAATTTGTATACAAGTCCAAAATTCTTTCGTACATTTAGTAATTAAAAATTACTGTAAAAATTAAACCTCGTTAACATAAAAAACATTTCAGATCCGGTGAGGGTAAGGGTATCATGTGTGAATACAATTCAAGCGATATAAATACAGGAATTTTAAATGGAAAGTATGACGGTTTTAGCTTTACAAAATAAACACTATTTTACTTCGTATTTCTTGTATGTTGATCAAATCTACGCTGAGCTTACGCGTAATAATAAAAAGTATTCTTAGCGTTTAACATAGTAAAAAGTACGTATATTGGAAAAGGGATATTGTAATTTTTTACGTGTCGTCTTATTGTGAATATTTCATTAAAACAATTTCCTGTTGGATTTTATTCCAAAATAGCTAGAGCCAAAATTAGTTTCTATTTTGTCAAAATGAACGGTTATTCTACGAATTGTATACGTCAGTTGATGTCAGGCCATGGCCACCATTCCAACAACTTAAGAAACTCTACCATAAAAACTTTCATATTTTATTGTTGTACACCTGAAAATCTGGTATTGCTGGAGTAGAAGCTGTACCATAGGCGTTTGTGCTAAATTATAGTAAATTATTACTATGGTTGCAACAGACGGAAAATGGGAAAAAGTATATTAAAATCACATAGTGAGATTACACCAGTAAAAGCTTCTTGCTTTACGGAACATTCAGGAGACGCAGAATTTCAGCACTCAAATGGCAAACCAAATTCACTTCACGGGTTTATAAAAGTATATTTTGATTTTATGTACTATTTATGTTGCAGTCCAGTTCGTTTCGTAAAATCATCGACAGAAAACTGTTATATTTGAAAAGAATGGTATCCCCAGAAAATTTTGGTTGTATTTTCTAACATTCTTTTAATGTATTTTATGTTTTCTGAACTTTGAAAAAACCTTCCAGCAAACCTTTCTTTGCTATCTAAGCACCCGGGCTTACACTTTGATATATTTTTTGCATGTTGCAATTTTATGTTTAAAGTTGTTCAAATAAAAACATTCATGTGCAACATAAATGAACAGAATATTTTATTAGACTTTATGTTAAACGAGCAATTTCCAATCAACTCAGCCTGGGTAAGATTTTTCTTGATAGAATGGTATTTTGTAAATCATTTTGAAAATGGCATTACTTTTATTAGATTGTCAAGCCAATTGTTCACTATGGAATATACGGACTTACAACGTTGCATGCACTACTAGTATGCTTGCTGGGCGGATTGGGAATTTTGGCAAACCCAATATCTAGTTGGTCACCCAATTGGATGTTCAGGCGATATGCGGCTTACGCTAGATACATATTCTTCTTTGACAAAAGAGCAGGTCCTACGGAGGCACCAGAAATGTCCAATATAACATCCGGTGATACATTTCTGGCGTTTTTAGCCTTTCTTGTTCAGCTACGAGGACGAATTAGTGGCTCGTTTGGTGACTTCTGGATTCTGGTAATCAGCACAATTCTCAGGACTGTTGTATCGTCGTTTGCAGACGACATCCGGAAAAAGATTTGGTGTAGCAAAATTCAATCAACAAGAAAAATGGATTCGCGTATTTTTCATTGTGCAAGTAAATCAAATTCCGCGGTTGTGGATAGAAATACCAAAGCAAGTTGGAATCAAGTGTATTCTAGATTTCTTGCAATTTCCAATCTATCAAGATATGTAAATAATGCATTTGGTTCACTGGTAACGTGGTATATAGCTGAAATTCTGTTTTTCAATGCCACAAGATTCAACACTTTTATACTTACAAACGATTTGCTATTAAGAATCATAATAAGCTCTTTCTTGGCAAATGCAATTGGTGCTTTTTATATAGCAGCTGACATTCCAAAACAGGTAAGTTAACATTTCATACAATTGAATAAATTGGATATACACTTCAATGTTTATTTTTAAAAAACCTACTATATTTGTCACAAAAAATTGTAGCTGAGTGTTCTACAATATTTGCTTGAAGAGCAAAAGGATAACATTCCACCGGAACAAGCTCGCTACATGTTTTATGAGCTGACAACAAAGAATATTGGTATAAGAAGAAGTGACATGTTCACTGTTACGTATAATTTCTTGGCTGGTGTAAGATTACGCAAGTTGAAGCATGTATTTCTATACTTATTTAAATATTAATTTTGTAATTTTGTTTTTAGTTTATGGGACTCTTGGTTACACTTTTCATCATATGCGCTCAGCAGGAACAAGATAGTGACAAAATATTAAACAGCGGCTTGGATGTTTAAGTCGCCTTAGCAAACTGTAGCATATATTTTGAGATATGTATAGGGTTTTTATGATCAAATTAATTAGAATCTTAACATTCAAACCGATTTAGTTAATGTTTAAAAGTTAGTTTAGATACATCGGATTAATCGCAATTAATCACAATTAGTTTCCGATTTATGCCGTCAATAGCAGCGAGCGTTTTTATTGGTTTGCCATGGACTGGTTAAGAATTACTTATATAAAGATTATCATGCGATTTTGTGTTAGTCAGTTCTGCTTTGTCTGCACACTAATCGTCTTTAGCGGCGAGCATTTTGAATGGCTTGTCATCAACTGGTTATGGTAAGTATGGCACGTAGTACGTGCCTGGTGATGTAAAATCGAAACGAATCGAATCGTATTGAAAAAATGCTTTGGTTTACCTACAAACGTCTGCTTTTGGGGGAAAATTGGATTTGAAATAGGCCCTGCCCCAGTTACCTTCAAGACAAAAACATTTCTTGGAACCCTCATAACTTTCAAAAAGCCCACGGTTAAATGACCAGTGTGAAGCCTCTTTTGTAACGGTGATAACGTGTGGCACTCTATCTTCATACCTGGTTTTCTTATTGGATTTTTTAACACTCGAATGAAGAAAACAAGTTAGGTAAAGGCACTCTTGTGAAAAATTAAAATATCTTAATGAACAACCGAGACGCAAACCAATATCAGCGGAAAGTGTATAGCATAATAAAAACTAGCAACATAAATTTGTAAAGCAATTTATGCCACGTGGCAAGCAAATACCCAGAATATTCGAATTGTTTTTCTAGATTTGCTAAACGTATAGGTTCCTTACTTACTATCAATTTCAACAACCACACCAATTGCGTCTCTATCTAAATCATAACAGTATTTTTGAATTTCTTACATTAGACCATCTAAGCTCCTATTTCCATTCAAATAGGACTAAACATTCATAATGTATTGCCCAGGTATGCGCTCTAAATGAGCAACAACATTTTATGTAACCTAATTAACATTTATTTGCATTGCTTCAATACCTTTGTATTGTATACTTTTGTCACTGCTCGCTGTTATTAGAAACTTAAAAACAAATTAATATTGCAGATGTTTACAGCAGACGTGTCATACGTAAGATGTTGACCCGCTGCCAAATTCCGTATACCTCATTTTAATTTTAATAAGTATCTATTCTCTAGCGCTATCTAAGACAGCAATCTGTTTTTTGGATTAAAGCTTAGATTAAATTTTAGAAAATTCCAGAAGTCAATTTAGATTTTATTCTTAAAACGTAAGCCTTCCTGCTGGTTCGCATCAAATAGTTTCTCTCGTATTATGTCTCGTTAATTCATTCAATTATTTTTGGCAATAAGATTTCTGAAATTTGTTTACTTGTCAATTTGGCATTTGCTGGTTTCTAGCATTTCAGAAATTCCATATTAATTTCTGCATACTGGTTTAGCATTTGCCCCACATAGTAAATCATTCATTTTTCTGTTCTTAATTGCCTGACACTAACCTTAACCCATGAAGCTTTGTTCTGATTTCATTTTTTGGCTTTTGTTTAAAATAGTCAAGATTACTAGACTTATAGAAATGTACTGGTCACAAACGGAAGCAAAAGATTTACTTCAACTACAAATCCGTCTGCTAAATAGATATATGGGAGTACCCAAGGTGTGGCTGCCTAGCAGTTTGCAATTAATAATTATGGATAACCTTAAAATAACTACGTGTCGTATTTATTTTTGTTCTGCTTTTGCCTTGCACTCTTTTATTCATTTATTTATTTATTTATTTATTTATTTATTCGTTTAAAAAAGAGGAAATATATCTTGCACACTTCAGTCACACGTTAACTGAAGTGAAAATGATACAAATATAAAGGTTAACTTAAGTATTAATTAATTTATAAAAGGAAGAGGTGCAAGCAGCCGGTTAAGGCGCTGTGCAAGATGGAAATACAACAAAAAAAAGGGAAAGGAAATAATACAGTATAACATTATATCAGATACAACTGATTAAAATTAAAATTAGGTGTTGTCACGAAGAAGTTTAACTAAAGATGGTATTGTAGACCGCCTATACCTTTCATATTTACATTTAACCAACCTAAAATTGTGCCTATTTTTGTTGTACCTAGCACTAAATCCAGGTTTCCTACTAATTTGGAATTTAACAAGCCATGACTTAAAACGATCGTACTTTAGTGTCTTTATCCCAAACCTCAAAAGTAAGTCAGTCCATCGTTTCGCCAAGTTACTAATACCTAGTGTCGTACATGTACGGATATAATTGGAGTTAGATACATATTTACCTGATATAATGCCCAATGCACGCTTTTCAACACTAACAATTTTCTTAACTTGATCCTGTGTTAGATAATTTGACCATAGAACGCAGCAATATTCTAATATACTTCTGATGTGAGTAATATAGACCTGAGTAAGCTGAGCTAGAGTAAAACCTGAACATTTCAATTTTCTCAAAATGTAAAGCTTTTTACAAGCTTTAGTGTAGATAGAATTCACATGGTCATTCCAATCACATCTATTGTTAATCATCACACCAAGAAGTTTGCTGACATTCACACACGGGATTTCTGTTCCATCTATATTCAGCTTGTATTTACTAAATCTTTTATCTGTAGAATTATCAATTATAATGACATTACTCTTCTTGGGATTTAGGCACATATTATTAGCTTTTAAGACAGCATTAATATCATTTACATAAGTACTCATAAGTGGAGCACTATTATACTTTACACATTCAGCTATACACATATCATCAACATAAGCGTTCATTAAATTATTTGGACCTTTATGCTTATCATTAAATTCACAAAGTACTTTATCAATAAGTAGAATGAAGAGAAGAACTGCAATTTTAGTTCCTTGTGGGGTCCCATTGCTCAGTGGTAAGGAAGTAGATAGTGAATCTTTAAACTTGGTACATTGAATTCTTTTCCGTAAAAAATCAGCTACCCATAAAATATCGTTATCATCTATTCCTAGGTTTTTAAGACATCGTATAATTACATTATGGTCTACCAGATCATATGCTTTTGATAAATCAAGTAGTACAATTATCACATATATGTATGGAGTATCAAGTGATTTTAAGATAAAGTCATATAGAGATACTAAATAGTGGCTAGTAGACGACTTTTTTATAGCCCCATATTGTGAGTGACTAAGTTGGGATATGACTTGGTTGTATATTTTATCAAAAATAAAGTCTTCCATTATTTTCCCATATATATTAGTTTGCGTGATTGGTCGTAAATTGTCTAGTACAACATTATTGCAGTCTTTAGGCACAGGGGTTACAAATCCTTTTTTCCACTCAGTAGGAACCTTTTTCATCTGGAAGCTATAATTTATAATGTGAGTGTATACAGGAACAATGTGCACTGCAGCAAATTTGAGTAGTCTGACAGGTAATGCATTTGGTACATTGGACTTATTTATGTTTAAGCTTTCAAACTTTTTTAGTACAGCAAACTCGTTTACATACAGGCATTCTGAGCTAGGTTGGATATCATTATAATCACTAATAGGGGGATACCTATTGTTGATTTCAGTAAAGTGGCTGTTAATCTTATTTAGGACTGTGGCAATTGTAGTGTTTTCACTCAATGCAATCTCTTCGACAGGAGATACTTTGGTTCTTAATCCACAAATCGCCTTTACTTCTGAATGTATTTTAGAAGGATTGCTTGAAATTTTATTCTGTATTTTGTTAAAGTATGTATCTTTTGCCTGCTTTATTTTAGACAATATATCAGCCTTAAGACTCAGGTATAAGTTGTTATCTTTCTTTATTACCTTCATTTTTTTAAAGAGGTGGTTTGCAATTGCATTTGGTTTTTGGTGCAATTTGGTTTGCATTTGTAAATTCATGGTTTGCAAGCCGTTTTAACTTTTATAAGCTGGCGAAAAGGAAAGTTTTCTCCTACCATTTTTCAACAAATAACTCTGTTGTGGTTTTGTCATTCATTTTTTTGTGGTTGTATTATTTATAAATTTTTAGCAAACTATTCAACTGTTGTAACTGCGGCAGTAAATTCTGTATTTAGTCATCCTCATGTAAAGCAAAATAACTTGGTAAAAGCTTCGTTATGTTTTTTACTGTCGGCTGGTCCAATATGCGTACTAAGCTACTCCACTTTTCTTGTAGTGGCAAAATTTGAACCGATTTCTGAATATCTTTGTGCAAACTATCTTGAATCAAAAATTGCGTGTGTTACCATTCGATATGGAATCCAGGTTTACTCAATCTGGAATAATGGTTTGGTACTTGCCTTTGCAGCTTTTGTCGCTGTCAATGTGTTTACAGGCACTGTGGCTTTGTGGAGTGTAGCAAAGCAGCAATTGTTTCAAATACAGCAGGTCAGATTCACATCAAAAGAAGAAATCATGTCAGAGGTGAAACGTTTCCACTTTGAGTATTGCCAACTTCAAATCTACACTGGGCTGCAAAATTATTGTTTGGCATGTAATTTCTCGTCCCTAGAAAATCTGCATTTTTAACTTTGTTTTTTGTTGTTTTATCCAGCCACGAAAAAAAAGAATATTCATTTATCCCAAAATGATTTTCCAGGGATAAAGTAATATTTTCATTTAGGGATGAATAATTATTCCGAAAAGTCAGTATAATATTATGGTTATGTTCCAAAATGCATGTAGTTTTGATGTGTTCGTTCTACACTCAAAGCCGTTGTTATATTTAGCTAAGTATTTTTTCAGTCGGTTATCTGTCAGGCACGCAACGGAGAGCAACTACAATGAATACAAGTCTGTCTACGACGGTGCACACACATGCAAGCAGTTCCAATCTACTCCATGTTAAAAATGTCAAGGTCACAGCTACACGATGAGACTAGTGTCATTCGATAGAGGACAATTTGGGCTATTAGCTACAAAAAACCGCATGTCATGGGGCTGCCCTGTTCTCGAGATATCGGGGGTCAAAGTTGGGATTCTGACGCCGTCTCTATATTGCTTCCCGTAGAGAAGTATAGGGACTGGTGCAAGAACTCCAACTTTGACCCCCGATATCTCGAGAACAGGGCAGCGCTATGACATGCGGTTTTTTGTAGCTAATAGCCCAAATTGTCCTCTATCGAATGACACTAGTCTCATCGTGTAGCGTTGACCTTGACATTTTAACATGGAGTAGATTGGAACTGGATTCATCATTTAGCATCAACGTGCGGTGGGCGTATAGATCGAACTTTCTGTTGAATGAATAATTGTTCAATGGAAAATGGTCATAATTTCAATGAAACTCTATTCCTAGACTGGAAGAAAAACAGAACTTATTCTGATTCAAAACTAGCAAAGTAGTTGCTTTTTACTGCCCTAAAAGACGGTATTGTACTGGGAATTTTTAGAGTAAAAGTATTTCTGATGGAGTTGAGACCTTTCTCAACGACCGCCTCAGTGTAATCAACGCAAATCTGTCTTTTTATTAACTGATGAGCAAAACAGAAGTTAGAATAAAATTTTATTGGTTTGCGGTTTTATTGATTTTAGCAAGACGTGATACAAAGAAATCTCATAATCTTCTAATATCCATTCCTGCAATATTTCAGGTCAATAATTTAACTTGGTCAAAAGTTATTGAAGTTGATAATTTAATTGTTCTGGTGAAGACAAATGATAATGTATCTTAAAGTTTAAGTACAAATGAGGACCAAGCCGCCTGAAGAAATTTATTTAAGCCTAATTTAAATAGTAACAAAACTTTTTACATGATTTACTAGGAAATTATTAATTAGAAATCGGAATAATTGTTTATCACTCAGAAAATCATCTTGGGATAAATGAATATTCTTTTTTTCTGACTTTGGATAAAAGAATGATTTTTTTGGTTATAAAAGTTGTTTTTATGACCCCCAACAAAAATTTTGCCTTATTGTTTTCAACAAGAAATTGGCATACCATATCAAGCAATGTATAGCTTACTGGTAATTTTGTGTTGTGCTGTTTTCTTTCAACCAAGATTTGCAGCCGAAGCAGATGGAATACAGTATTTGGTACTGATTTATGGTATAATTGCTATTTATACTCTAATATATATGTTGGCTTACGTCCCCGGCAGACTTAACTTTACAAGCACTAAAATCAGAATGAGGTGGAAACAAGTCGTAGCCATTGCAAAGAGCCGTAGAAATGATACGCAGATGACGCACATTCAGTTAAGAGAATTAGATAGATTGGCAACGGGGAAACCACTCATCAAAATTTCTCTCGGTGGTGGAAATTTTTACGACAGATGCACAGCATTGATTCTCTTTGGATTTATTTTAGATAAAACTGTGACGGTTTTGCTACTAATTAAATAAAATTTGACAATTGTTCACCCAATTGGTTTTTACACTGATCATGATTGGAATGTCTGTAATTTCAATTAATTTGGATGTGTAAGTGTAAAATTGCCATTATATTTTTTTAAGGTTGTTGAGGATATTGTACTGCTAGTGTTTTGTTGTAGTCAATATTGCATTTAATATAATGTTTTATGTAAACATGTATAAAAAAGTTAATACTTCTACTACCGAAAACCCAGTTGGCTAAGCTGTCTTCTTATTGTCATTGTCTATTATTTGCTTGTGCTTCGGAAAATGTTATAAATATCCATTATTTTAAATGTTATGAGATTTGGTTAGTAGTATATTTATATTACAATATGATCAAATTTATGACTGTATCGAGTTCTATTATATTAAATACATATAAACACGCATAAGATGTGTCACACCCGGCTCATGCGCGCATTATACTTACTCCGTTCTTGATTGTCTTACTCCGACGGTTTGTGATGGTTTTTGTGGTTGCCCTAATTATGGTTCTAATAACTACCCGTTGTTGAAGGCTTGGGAAAATAGTGAGTTTGTAGCTAGATAGATGGAGAGACACACAGATACACAGAAGGAGACGGCTAATTACCGGTTAAAACAATCACACCACGTAATTTTAAATCTTATAGAATTCAAACTAGCGACCAGAAAATATAAAATATATAAAAATCAAGATACTCAGTATGATAAATGATTGATAATTAACTTGTGACTATGTTTACAGGCTTTGGCTTCTCGTCTTATACAAATTAAACTCTAAGACAAGCAGACAAATAAAAGATAACTTGATTATTACCATGTAATGTTTGGTTTACAAAAATTAATTCCGAAGCAAACATTTCTAGCAAAGGAATATAATATGTAATTAACCAAGCCAAGAAATATAATATGTAATTAATCATGCCAAGCACACAATGTATGTAACTTTATATATCACAAAACTTTGTAAATGCGGGTATATTACAGCAGTTATGGTTTAGGTACACAGTATAATCAAAATTTAAATATTGTTAATTGTCTGAGCTTACAAAATCGGTGTGTACATAGCAAAATAGTTTCATTATATGGAAAGATAAAAATTCTGGTTATGAGAACACGCTCAGCAAACATTTAGAGTTAAAATCTCCTTCAGTGTTTTCAGGTATTTCCTAAACTCACACTCACTGTCTGTGTTTCTAGTGCTGGAATATATACAAATATAAATATGCTGGAAGGAAATTTGGTTCTATTTGCTAAAACTTGCCAATTGGCAAATTTGTTAAAAAGCATTCCAATATATTTTGATCCCAATACAAAGAGGCTTAAAATCACCAATACATCTTCCAAATTGGCCTTATCTGTTCACACAGCGTTTCTTTTGCAATTTATTTTCAGCGGAACAAAATACGTCTTTCAAAATTACAAATTTAGCTTACTTAACAATCTTCTTATAGCATATGCAGGAATATGCTTAACACTTACTCATCTTCTAGTACGCACAATTAGACGTCACCTGCAATCTTTTTGTTTGTACGTTAACGGACTACTAGAATTCAGCAAGAACTTCCCAAAACCTAAACCTGATAACAAAGTCATTACAAAACTGAACGAATTGTCGGCCTATGCTACTGTAGTCTGCGGCGTGGCTCTACCATTTCTTTATGTGTTTGGCTTGCATTTTACATATCCTTGTACAGCTCGGTTACTAGGATATTGGCTTTTGCCAGAATGTTTTGCAGCAGCAAGATGGGCTAACTCTTTGACAGTTTTAAAGTACATTTGCAGAGCTGTTTTACTTTTACTAAACTATTGGTTCTGGGCATTTGCATTTAACGGCGGGGTACTAGCTCCTTCCAGCCTGTTAATTTTGTGCACCTTTTCATTCCAAAGTAATTTAAGCAGGTAACGTAAACAATATAATTATTAGCATTTAGTTTTAAACTGTTTAACTGTTTTTAATTAAATAAAGTTTTCATCTTTCAGATTTCAGCACTATATAACTTCGGATACGTTTTATCCTACAACAACAGCAATTTATTACAGAACACTACAATACTTAGGAATACTAATGAACGAAGTTCAGCAGAAAACTATTGTCACTGGAATAACTGTTGGAGGAATTATATTGCAGTCCATTAGTGTATCAACCATAATCAGAATACAACCGGAAAAAGACAACTTTTTTGTTTATGCTTTATTTTCGGTGATTATACTTTGCTTCATGCAGATAATGGTTTTACTTGGAGGCATGGCACAGCTGTACGTAAAATCAAATGAAACACTATATAAATTTAAACTCAGACTAAATGCACCGTTCAAGTCAAGGCGAGACATGGGGATATACAAAAGATTTTGTAATAGTTGTAAGCATATTAAGGTGAAATTTGGCTCTTTAAATTTTATTGATAGGGCAACGCCACTAAATTGCATGGATTTTGCGAATGAGCTAACTGTTCAATTCTTGCTGCTAAGTCACCATTAGGTTTAGAATTAGAGTACATGGTTACAATTGCTTGTTTACTTGCTGGATCTTAGCCATTCAAATAACTTGTACAAGTAGCAATTATAAGAAATCAATAAAGTTGACAAGGGTTTTGATGAAGTTTTACTGGCAGGTGACTGCTTGTAAAGTTGAATAGAACACATTCTGCTTCATAAATTTTTCCAAGTTCTTGCTTCATACTAAAATTTTGCCCATGACGAATGTAATTCCAGTAATCTATTTTGGACATCGTGACACTCGATTGGTATTATGCAGTAGTTTTATTAAACTTGACGGAACAAATGTTATATGCATAATTGACTTACACATAGTCCACAACTCTAGTGTTCGTTTCTTTTGTGCGATAGAACTTCATTTTAATTTCAAATTAATGCAAAACGTGAGAGTACAGTGTACATATGGCACCCAAAGCATACTGATTATGTCTGGGTTTAACCCAGACCAAAGACAGTTTGAGTTTTACTAGATTACTTTGTGTGAACATAAATAGCAAAGATTGTCCTTGCTTTCAAATAGGTGTTCGCACACTGACTTATACCCTTAGAGAAAATAGTACTTTTTCTGCTTGCACCGACTGCATAATTTATGCTCCCTTTGCCATTCCCAACCTTGAGTGCACTTTGAGCTTTGCATCAAAGCCATTATTATTCAGTTGATGGATTCAGAACTTTAAGCAAGCTTTAGATCTCATCGGGGTTTTCCTATTTTTTATTCCAACCGTGTAGAAATTATGGAAACAATATTGACAAACTTTCACTGCTTTCTCCTGTTTTACAAGCTTGTTTGCTTTTGCCTTTTGGCATAAATAAATTGCTTATATTGGTTAGATGGGAAATCGTGATCCAACTTCAACACAAACTTACATTACACTAATTTTTCAATTTATAGAACATTTTCTCATGAGTGTGTGCTGAGTAAATTGGTTGCCAATACAAAGCTGCATGAACTGAGTGTAGGTACGTTCTGAAAACACAATAGAACGGTTTGGAAATTTTTCAAACATGAACCTTTGCTACTGGCCCACAGTTTCGTGCTAAATGCATATAAACAAAAGGATGGAAATCACAAAATATATTTTAATTAAAACTTTCTACTCATTTTACGCAAACATTTGCATGTTCCTTGCACAACTTGTTATGGTTTGGGCAAGCAGAGCTAAGTATATATCCTGTAATATTATCAGACATAACAAATTGGCAAAATATGAAAATTGCGGGTTAACATATAATCAAACTGAAAATAAATAAGTGGGTACTTTTCAAGATTAAATGACTTTGTTGGAAAAACGATGAAGCATATTATATGATTTCGATTTAGTAACAGTGCATTAATATTTACCCAAAAGAATGAACAAAAATATTTTGTTAAGAAATGAAACCATTCTGCTACTGACCTTGTCATGTTATATATTTATCTTGCAAATACTCAAATGTAGTTTATATATTGTACTTGAATATACAAAATTGAATAGCACATTGTAAGAGCACGCAACATGCCCATATTCATGGTTTACGTTCACTTTTTTAATCTCGTTTCTTTCTAGATCGATTACTGGTGCTTTGCTAGTTTGTCCTATTTGACCCGAGTAACTTTCTAGAGGAAACTAATATTTTATTTTGTATTAAGACAGTTAGCAAATGGCTAAGCTTCCAGCAAAATTGGTTTATTATTCTATTCTCCATCTTAATCTATCTTGGTTTATTCTTGTAGTGCAGTGAATTGAACGTGACTTGGAAGTACATTTTATGGGCATGAAAATAAATGTTATTATTCGATGCAGGCAAAACAAAATTGTTTATATGGAAAGACTAATGCTGGCCTGATCTAAACTATACCAACATTGTTGGTTTAACCAACAGGTTGAAGGTAAAGTACGTACGGAGGCGGTTGTACTCGTAGACGCGTATTTCATTAATCAAAAAACGTGACGCAAATTCCGAGATCAGGCCAAAAATGTGGGATAAAAATTAATTGGATGGTGTGAGTAAAACAGAGTTGTGTTTTGTCATGCTGTTTGTTACAGATTTTATATTTTACACTTGATCTAACATTATATTATAAAAAATGTCATCTTAGCGTCTAGCGATTCTCTGTTTTGATTTTGTATGTGCACTTGTAATTTAAAAAAAAAACACTAGGTTGTTAGTATGAAGAAGTCGGGATTTCAAGTGGCAATTTGTACTTTGCCCATTAAATGCAGAACAGTGTGGTATCGATCAGATAATTTTTGTGGAATTGTAAAACAGCTTCGATAACTTTTAAGTTTGACCTTGTATTTTGTACCAAATTTTATGACATGCTAGTGCTTTCCAGTTAGACGATATGCCTCGCAGATGAAATCAATGGGTTGAAATTGAAAATGTACCCAAACTAGACAAGGCTATTATTCTTTTATGCAACACGGTATATTCCTGTGATTGTTCGTTTTCTATACTCTTTGAAGACTTTGCCATAGATATAATCATATTTGAGTTGAGCTATCTAATAAAAAGAAAGCAATATTTTCTTTTTTTCAGAGTTTAACAAAAAATCCTATTTCCAGAATGATAACAGATGCTCACTTCTCTTTGCAACTAGTACATGAACAACTCTCATAACTGAAGCTTTCCAGCAGTGAATCCCAAGCACAATGCTGAACAGTCCCAACACACCATGCTTTCTCCTTTCTCCATAAAACTAACACTTCAAACCAGTAACCAGTTTAGTTGCTGCTGGTACGAGGAGCGATGCACACGTAACAACTTACTATTTCTTTTTACAATTCAGATCTTAGAAATCTGTACGAGTTCAGCATGTCACCAAAAACAATCCTGGAGAACTCTACAGTATTGAATATGAATAATGAAAGTGGTTACCCTTTAATGTGCACATTTAAAGAACTGAAAAATATTTGGGATTTTATTAGGTTGTTTGAACACATAGAGTGCTATCGACAAACAATTGGATATACCTTGCTTTTGTGCATTGCCAATTTGATAATATTAATATTTGGGCTTGCAGGCAATCTACTAGTCATTTATGTTGTTGTATTCAGAATTAAAACGAAAACAGCTTCAAGCATGTTTATTCTCAACTTGGCCGTTGCAGATTTGCTAGAAATTCTTTGCTGTATTCCGGCCACACTTGTAGCTAATCTGATAATGCGAAAGTTTATTTAAATGCTTATTATTTATCTGAAATATTTTAAACTATTTTGGAAACCTTTATTTTTCAGCTTGGGTGCTTGGCGAAATTATATGTAAAATCACAACTTGCAGTCAGGGTGTCTCCGTGGTTTGTTCAGTATACTTGCTACTGGCAATTTCTTTTGATCGGTAAGCATAATGGTCCACAATTCAAAAAAATGATGTTCATAAATTTTAAAAGTATATTTATTCTGTTTTCGATTTGTAAAGATTTCGTGCCATTCACCAGTCACTAGGAATTACTCCAAACATTTCTGTTCGACAATCATATATAATCGTTTCTGTAATATGGCCATTTGGAATAGTGATAACTTTACCGTGGGCAATTGTTTTTGAAATTACTTACCAAAATCCGTACGCACACAAGTTTTCGGAATTGACTGATGTTGCCCAATACAATCTTCCATTTGTCGAGAAAGGGCCATATTGCGAACCTTATGGAGGGTGGGCCCAAGCCGCTCCGTAATGAGTCATATACCAATCGATAGCTCATGACGAGCTTATCAAAAGTGTTGCTGGGCACAAGTTCCAATTCCGTGAACCATTGGCAGTTTTGGTCTCTTGAAGTCAGGAGTTTTGCATGTAAACCTTATGGCATCACCATATTGTGATGTGCATGTCTGGAGGGGCTTCAGACCAAGTTGCCAAAAAACCGCTTGTCACACTTTAGGCGTCAAGTACCTGTGTAAAAGTTCTTCAGCTAGTCAAAATCAAACTATCAGTTGAACATTTTCATGTTTTCTTGGTATTCTGTTTTTCTTGAAAAACGGTGTAACGGATTTTACAAGTAAAAATCGTAACTTCAAGAGACCAAAACTGCCAATGGTTCACGGAATTGGAACTTGTGCCCAGCAACACTTTTGATAAGCTCGTCAAGAGCTATCGATTGGTATATGACTCATTACGGAGCGGCTTGGGCCCACCCTCCATAAGGTTCGCAATATGGCCCTTTGGCAAAATAAAACTCAAGAAACTTGGTACTTTCTCCTGGTTTACGTGTTTGCCTGCTTTATACTACCTTTTATATTAATAGTAGTGTGCAATGTGGTTATTTGGCGAGAAGTGCTAAAATCTAAAAAGTTACCGACTTCTAATGCAACATGCAGTTTTCCTCATTTGAAAAGAAATTGTGTTCAGAGAACTCAAAATGAAAGGAAAATGCGCGTGCTGAAAATGTTTACTGGGCTAACTGTTGCATTCTTTATTTGCTGGTTGCCACTTTATATAATTATGGGTAGAGTGAAACTGTTTTACACGGAAGATTATAGTCGTGGCGCGTTTGAACAGTGGATAGTTCCACTGATAGTGGAAATTTGAGATAAAACAGCATAAACTTGAAGGTCTTATGCGTTTCAGCATTAAGTTGTGTCAGTCAGGATTTACAAGACGGTCTGTCACGCAAATGCATTCTGAAAGAAGGAACAAAGCCAACTTGTTATGCTTACGCTGAATGGAAAAGAAGAGGTACTTCATATGGAGGATAACAATACCAACTGTCGTGTTGTCAGAAATGTGTGACAAGCCTTCATGTTCAATAACATGTTCTTAAAGTGAACTTAAATATAACTGAGACACTAGAATATATTACAACGATGTTTTGGTTACATTTGAAACATGTAAATAATCTATGAAGGGCGATATGGCGAGTTTTGTACATTTTGAGAAAACCTTATTGTAAATTTTTCATAACGTATTTGTAAAATTTGCAACATGCAAAATAAAGTTACATTTAAAAAAAAGCAAACCAGATTTTTTGGAAATAACGTCCACAGGAAATTTGCAAATAAAACTTTATGAGTGTAGGAGTAAATTGTATGGTAAGATTCAAGGTCTTACTTGACCTTGACTCGGTTTTATTTTTCATATTTATAGCTTAAGTTTTTATCACTTATAAATCATCCATGTTATCAAAAGCAGAAATCTAATTTTGTGCTTGTTTAAAACCGTTTTATAGTTTTGCACAAACACCCCTTTTCTGCGTTGCAATGGCTGTTAACCTGAAGATCTTAAAAAACCAATTTTCATATTATGACGTTCAGGAGAAAGCTCTCCTTCCACGTAGTTGCTATTCACGCATCGGTATACATTCTACTTATACTAATTATAGGGTATAATCACGTTCTATTTATTTATTTATTTATTTATTTATTTATTGGCAGAAACAAGAAATGTAGCTTACACAGTTTTGTTACACGTTGGCAAAACTGAAAATGTTACAGTGTTACATAGTAAAGATTATCGAAAAAAAAACAATAAAAGAAGAAGAGGTTGCTAGCTGCCATTATGGCGCTGAGCACAATAGATTAAAGGTGAAAAATGAATGAAAACGAAGTTATTAAATTAAATGATATTAGACGTTTTCCCTTAGTAATTTGACAAGTGCGGGAATACCAGATCTTC
The DNA here is from genome assembly GCA_029691765.1 of Entomobrya proxima. Lineage (NCBI taxonomy): Eukaryota > Metazoa > Arthropoda > Collembola > Entomobryomorpha > Entomobryidae > Entomobrya > Entomobrya proxima. The sequence goes on from CM056170.1 coordinate 40,125,229, forward strand.
GATAGCGTTCGTATTTACATTTTACAAGTCTGAAGTTATACTTATTTTTATTATATCGGCAGCTATAACTAGGCTTACGGATAATTTGGTAGTCAACAAACCAATGTTTAAACCGATCGTTTTTAAGAATATTTATACCAAACTTAATTATCAATTCTTTCCACCTTGCTTGTAAGATAGCTATGCCTAAGTTGTTACAGAGTTGGATATAGTTGGTACTACTCACATATTTAGCTGTAATAATAGAAATAGCTCTTTTTTCCACAGTGACTAGTTTCTTAACTTGTTCTTGAGTTAAATAATTAGACCATAGCACACAACAATATTCTAAGATACTACGAACATGGCTTATATACAGTTGAGTTAATTGGGTTTGCAGGAGACCAAGGTGCTTGAGTTTTCTAAGTATAAAAAGCTTTTTACAAGCTTTCGTGTACATAAAATCTACATGAGATCTCCAGTCAGTTTGATCATTAATCATAATGCCTAAAAGTTTACTCATACTTGTCTTCGGTATTTCAATTCCATTAATACAGATTTTAGTATTACTATATTGCTTACCCATGGAGTTGTCAATTATAAGTAGGTTACTTTTCTTAGCATTCAAACACATGTTGTTATCACTAAGTGACTTATTAATAGAGTTAACATATTCATTCATTAAAGGTATTTCATTGTATCCTACCTTTTCAGCTACAACCATATCATCTACAAACGCATTCATTAAGTTGTTTGGACCTTTATACTTTATTTGGAATTCAGTAAGTACTTTATTTACTAGAATTATAAATAGGAGAACCGCTATTTTTGTTCCCTGTGGGGTGCCATTTTGTAATGGTAAGAATTTAGACAACATATTTTTATATTTTGTACACTGGAACCTGTTTCTAAGGAAATCAGCAACCCAAAGTATATCATGAGCATTCACTCCCAGTTCTTGTAAGCAACGAATTATCATATTATGATCAACAAGGTCATAAGCCTTAGAGAGATCAAGTAGAACAATGATAATATAATAATTTGGTTTATCTAAGGATTTCAGTATGCAATCAAAGAGAGACAACATGTAATGTGCAGTAGAAGATTTTTTAATAGCACTATTACATTCTTATAGTCTATACAATCACTTGAATATTAGATTGGATGTTTTCACGGACTCTGATTTAGAAAAGTAAAGAGACGTGAAACCCGCATTGCGTGTTTTATTAAAAACCTGTATAAACTACATTAAATTTCTTGCGTATTCACTTCTAGAGAATCAGTTTCAGTTTAAATTAGTTGTACTCATTGCCGGATATAACATGTATTTTCAAAAACAATTGCACTTTTCTTGAGCACACCATGTTCAATAAATTGCACAGATTAAATTATTCAAGTCCGTCAGCAGTTCGTTTCTGAGTATTGCACAACAGCATTGCTATAATGAATACAACATATAAAATCCTAAAACTGGAACTTACTGCTAATAATGAAACTATCATACCTTTGGGTCATAACAGTATTCTGAAGCAATTTGTGACGCAACAGTTTAGGCTCATGGATTTTCTCCAAAGTTCCACCGTAAATATAAAATTGTGGTTGGTTTCTAATAGCCATATTACAGGATATTCATACTATGTTTACACAACGCCTATTTCATTGTGCGCAAAATGCTCTGTAATCTAATGTATGTCTTAAACTGTCTTAAAATAAATCAATCTGCCCATCTTTACTTTAATTTTGTAGGATTACAAAGTAAACTCAAGTTAAGAATTTACAAAGTGCTCCTAGCTCATAGTTTTTTGGTTTTTGGAGGGTACACGTGTAAAATAGAGGTTGAGCTGTGATATCAAATATTGCAATATTTGCGTTTGGTCTGTCTAATGACCTTTTCTTTTTGAGCTGATATTTTTAGAGATAGCACCAGACCTACCTTGCAATTCCTATTTTAGTGCTGGTAAATAAAATTCGAGCGTAAACAAATATTTCCTATATTTAGGTAATAAACTTACCACGCATTCACAAAATGCGTAGGATTTCCTAAACATATTTCTTTTAGACAAATCATTCCATTTTAACGATAATATTACAAAAGCAGTGATGTGTATCTTATGTGGCACAGAATACCACTGGCAGGAAATTTTCACATTCTAAATTACGTTTACGTCCAAAATCAACATTGTCTGTTGTTCAACACACGTTCCTAGTGAACTTAAGTTGGTACTTGTAAAACACTACAACTACATAACATACAAATTAAAAAACATTGGCTTCCGGCAAATTGTGTTTCAACCAAAAATAACTATTGCAACACATCATGGTTTTCATAAATTGTTGCAGTAAAAGTTATTTTTCTCACTTGCCTAGGTTGCTTTAATTAAAACAGTTTATTTTTAACCGTAAGCGTTGTACATTTTTTGTTTAATCTAGTTCTGCGGTTTGGGCATAAATTGAGCTACATTCATAAAATATAAAGAATATATCGTTTGGACGGCACAATATATTGCAGTATATTGAACTGTTCACAATATTTATATTTTCTTGCCAAGTTTTCATATTGATGGAATACGGTACTTAAGTAAGAATGTTGGCGTAAAATATCTATAAATATACCGGAAAATGTGTCTCATTGCACCAATCTCATTCATGTAAGATTCATACAAGTTTCTTTAACACGTGCTCTAGGCATCATTTAGTAATTCAGGAATGTATCACTCATAAAAGTGGTTCGGATAATCGGAAAAACCGATCCGATTTTCCAACACATTTTTGATTCCGATCCGATTAGTGTTTAAAACGTTTGTTAATGGAAAAAATCGCCAGTTTTGCCAACTACAGAACTTATGTCGCAAAATCCATTTCAAACCTAGCAAACTGAAATTAAGAGAATTGCATTTAATGAAAGTTCATCAAAACACACAGAAAACCAACGTAATTGGTGTAAGGCTGCTTGTAATGAAGTTGCTGACCTGCATAACACTTATGTTTTTTGTGTTTGGTGTACCCCAAACACAATAAATCACTAGTGCGGTAAAATCGCGATTAATCGCGATTCCGATCCGATTTTCTTAGAAAACGTTTACAAACGATTTTTCACCGATCAAACCGTTTCCGATTTTTGGTAAAATCGTTTAGACAAAAATCTTTTTAATCGCGATTAATCGCGATTACTTTTCGATTTTTGCCATCACTATTTACTATTTGACTTTTTTTATTTACCTCTTTGCTGTATATTTTATGCGAAAGTTTCAGTAATGTCACCAATGCATGTACTCTATAATGTATGCATATATTTTTTTGGATAACACGGCAGCATCTCGTGGGTAATATACTATACCCACTCAGTAACTGCTTATTGCTTTAACATTAGATAAGTTGAATTTTATTACAATATACTGTAGAAAGTCATTAACAGTTATTTTACATAAATTTTATACTACCACGTCGCATTTTCTTTTCTGGTAGTTGTATGCCTCCATACAGTAAACAATTAAGACTAATTTACTGACAGAGGACAAAAGGCTACCCCTACGCACTTCATTTGCATAACACGCTAATTAACCACCAGTAAAATTGAGAAAGTTTTGATAAAAAGATATTGAAGAAAGCTTTACAGTTTTTGGATGATGTCAACTGTGGTTAACAATATCTTGAATTGAGTTTACATTCAATGTACTTCTTAACAACATTGCTTGTTTATACACCTTTTGTTCATTTGGTTACAAAAAATATACTAAGAAAACTAATTTACGTTTCAGTAAGCGTAGGAAGAACAAACGCTTCTTAAGCAGGCATTATGTTTGTGTGGGCAGTAATGCGTAGCTCACCACTTTTGTGATTTAAGTTTTTATACAAGAATTTAAAAAGTTGACGCAAATTTGTATAACATTCTAGAACGCTGTCTTTGTCCATTAACTCTGATTTTCTTACAAACAAAGTTATCTCATTATATTATACTAATTTTACATTCATGTTGTCTATCTTGGTTGATTTGCAAGCTATTTAGTAAGTCATACAGAGTTTCAGATTTTATTTTTCCCTATTCTACATGTAGTACTTCACAAAAACAAATGCCGTCCAAATTTTTCAGAGAATATTTCATTCGCGTTTCCTGTTCTGTCATTTTATAAAGCTTATGCAATTCTAATGTCAGCGTTGGTTTGCCTTTTCCAGCTTTTACGGATCAGGTTCTTTGTTTGTACCATTTATTACACGATAATTAAACTTACCTATTCAACATCCTTTTCATAGCAGGACACAAACGGTGTGCTAATTGGAAAGTGGAGAAGAATTACGCAACTTTTCCTTCTTAATAACAAAACGCTGTACCTCTGGAAATGCTTGCGGATCCTAAGAATAAACTACCAAACCTAGTATCCAGTTATTGTTTTAGCCTGAGATCAGTTGAGCATCCTGAAATGGTATAAACCTGTTGTTCCATCTTGTTTTGTGATTCAGTTAGAGCCCAGAGTCTGACTTGGAGAGATACTCACTCTGCTTACCATTCATTTTATCACAAAATCAAAATGTCTACCGACATATTCACCTTCAGTCCCGAATACCTAAACCTTTCATTTAATTTGCAAAATGAAAGCAGCTCTCCTGCAGTCTGCACATTTCAACAAATTGAAAGCCTTTGGGATTTGATTGAGTTATTCAATCAGACAGCTTGCTACAGGCATTCGACCCCATACACAATATTTCTTTGTTTGGCAAACATTCTCATACTTTTCTGTGGTCTAGTGGGAAATTCTTTGGTGATATATGCGGTTGTGTGTAAAATCAAGACCAAAATTGCATCCAGTATATTCATGCTGAACTTGGCGATAGCAGATTTGTTTGTGATTATTTGCTGCATTACCACTCTAGTTGCCAATTTGTTTATGCGTAAGTTGCAAAAAAGTTTAAGTGAATTTAATAAAAAGTTTTTGACTGAACTATTTGTATATTTTTATTTGATAGCCTGGGTCATTGGCGATGCAATGTGCAAAGCTGTGGTTTACGGTCAAGGCGTATCCGTATTTTCGTCGGTATACTCTCTGGTGGCCATTTCGTTTGACAGGTAAGCTCATATACTTATTTAAAAATATATATCTACTGAAAAATACTATATAATTTCTTTACAATTTATTACAGATTTCGAGCAATTCATCCCTCGATGGGCTTATCACCTACTATGTCGGTTTCACAATCTAAGAAACTTGTCGTCTTTATTTGGATTGTTGGAATGATAATTACTCTTCCTTGGGCTAGTGTTTTCAAGGTCGTACATATAAATCCCTACCAAGAACACATTGAAATAAACTCGAGCATAATTGGTGTAGATCTACCATTTTGTTTAGAAAGATGGGAAAGTACAACCCATGAACATATATACTTTGTATTAGTGCACGTGTTTGTTTGCTTTCTCCTACCATTTTTTATGATAGCTGCTTGTATAATAGTTATATGGAAAAGTGTACTAGGAACAACGCCACAATTTGCGGAAGCAGTTTCTTCTTCTGTCTGTAACCAATCCACTCCAAATGGACGTTCGGTTCACAGAATTCCAAGGCAGAGAAAAATACATCTGTTAAAAATGTTTACGGGACTTACTTCGATCTTTTTCGTTTGCTGGTTGCCACTATATGTTATAATGGGTAGAGTAAAATTCTTCTATACGGATAGTTATAGAGGTAGTTCTTTTGAACAAAAGTGGGTATCTATGCTAATTCCTGCTGCACAGTTGTTAGGCAGTTGTAACAGTTGTGTGAATCCGGTACTGTATGCTTTGCTAAATCAAAAGTTAAGACAAACTTTTAAGTCGATTTGTACTTGTCCCAAGTGCATTTTTGGGACAACGGATTCTCTCACGCCAACTTTGGATCAAGAAATGAATTCGGTGCAAGTGGTTGTAGCAGTACCTGTGCAAAGGGGGCAAGATGAGATGATTTCAGCGGTTTAAAAGAGAGTTTATGTGATAAATTTTTAACTAAATATTAAGATGTACACTAAGGTATCGGAATAAACATGGCGTACAACTGTATTGTGTTCATAAATATGTGGTTTTACTATTCTGTTTTGCTTGAAGCTCCGTTTTTATTGAAACATGAATTGAAATAAATGTTAACTCCTTTACAGATAACTATGGTACACTGGTTCTCTCATTTTTTGAAAATTGAAAAGCCTGCATGCCAGAATGAGTATTTGTGCAAATCGGACTGATATTTTATTAAATGGCATGTCAGGTACACAGAAAAGCATTTTTCATTTTGTGATGTCTTCCGGCAGTTTCAGCTTTTGATCATACTGCACCAAAAAAAATTCATAGGAAATTGTTGACACCAGAGTTACATAAATGTAATCATATTTACACCTGAAATCACAACATAGGTATTTGTATTTGACATGGTACAAGCTGCACGAGTAACATTTGGCATTTAATTGCATACATGCATGCTAGCTTAAATAGAATAGTAGTTGTGTTCATCCGGTGATTTGCAACTCGTATAAATAAAAACTGCATGGATGATCTCGTATATACCAATAAGATAGATCCTGTAACAGCAGTACTTCAAATGAACAAACGTTAAAAGCTGCATTCCACATTGCTAAGTAGCACTTGACGTAGATTTTGCCTCGATATGTTGTTAACAGGTCCGAGTATAGGACTACGGGAGAAAGTTGAAACAAAGAGATCCTCTATTGTTAAATTCGGTAGCACGCGTTCAGTGAGCGTTTTTCTCATCTGACGAATGTGAAAAGAAAAGAGAAATCTTACAACAGATTTTTGGAAAAGATAAAATTCACTTTAATAATAATCGTTGTCCTTTAATTAAGAAATTAATCAACCATCATGCTAAGCTTCATATGAATCTTAGCATTATGCATGACTTGCATTCTAACCTTAGCTTTTATTCAGAATTGAGCTTATAGTATATTATATTGTAGATTAGTTGGCTTTTGATGATTGGATAAAACAAACGTATCACCTTAACAATAACATATTTTTATGAAAGCTTACGTTGTAAAGTTGCGTTTAGTCTTATAGCAATTATCTTTCGGTTTTGCTCATTAAGCACTATCATAAAGCAGTGATATGAAGCAGAGAGACAACAGCTTTTATGCAAGTTAACTTGAAATGGAGTGATTGGAGCTCATGTTGTATTGTAGCTGCAAATTTAATTTCAAATGAAAGCTATATGAAAGTCGTTATTTTTAATGTGATGTTACAGGTATTGTGCAGCAAGATTCATTTATAATGAATTATGCTGCTCATTATGTTTTTATATCTGTTTGTTACGTACACTGTACCCTAGTTGTCTGAAACAGCACTTTATATCATTATGAAATACAATTTATAAATTATTAATAAGTTGGATTTTCTTGATCACAAGAGAAATACACGTTTGTGGTGTCCCACTACAAAACTACCCGTAATGCAAGGGACAGGGTGAACTATGGATCGGATGAAAGAAGCACTTAACTGATGAGCGATAACCGTTGCTTGAAATAATATGAATAGAACTGCAAAACTGGTTAGGAGATGAACACGCTGTAGCTTTACTTCAATTTTACACTCCTCTAATTGTTATTACAGTTCAATTCCCCAAAAATGACGAGTTTACAATATTATTGTTCTAACTAGAATTAATTGCTAATTATTCCGCAGCGCATTACACCGCTCACACGGAATCCCAAAGTGAACAATAAAATCTAAGCTCCGTCTTAAGTTTGCTCGCAATCCTTGTCGCAACCGACCTCTGACTCCGGACAAGATCTGACTCACCACGAGACCAAAGCTAAAACTGACGGCCAACACGGCACCACGAGCCAACATACAAATTTACCCCAAAATTCATCTCCTAAAATTACTCTATGCTTACGCTAGACTACGCTAGAACCCAACACGTTTTTAATGACTTCTGCATAAATCGTCAGAATAGATGTAATACTAAAATTATATTCTCAGTAACAAAGAAAAATTAAAAAGATTTCAACTTAAACCTTTCAATAATATTTAGTTCAGTAGAAAACGCATTGACGTATAAGTCCTCTGTTTGTTTACAATGACAATTTCAAAATGCTCCAAACTGGTTATCAGGAATAACTGTGAACAAACAATTTCATTTCAAGGCATATGATACCAATTTGAAGTAAAAGCTTGGTGAAACTTCTTCTATAAACACCAATCTACTAAATTGATTTCTCTTTCATCTTTTCAATGCAACTGTCTTTATTTGAACAAGGTTATCACTGATAACTTATCAGTCATTAATTCAATGTTTTGCCGAATAATAGGCATGCACAATATGCTAACATCATAATAGTTATAAGCATAAACCGTGCAAATGCAAATTATCAAGCACTTCAGCGTTCAAAGCAAACAAATATCTAAGCAAAACAGACTTTAGACAGGCTTTAGTCAATTTCTGTTCCTACATAGTCAACCCCATCCCATACAAACCTGTTTAATTAATACCAAATATCATACTTTCTTTCTAAAAGCAGCAGAGAAATTTGTAAACTTTTAAAAGGTTCAATAATCTTGGTTTGTTACCTTAAGCTTGTTTGATTCTAATTTGACTTGATAATTATTTTCGATCTCAGATCACTAGTGTTTACAAGCACCGTTTTAATATATTATTAATTTGGTACTGTTAGATAAAACCTCACCATCAATTTAAATTCACTTCATTTCCAATTCAAATCAAAACGAAAGCAAATTTCTACACTGCTCACGGTAAACCAGCAGATTCAAAAACTATTTGAGTGCCTTGTATTTTATTTTTTATTAGTTGCTTTGCTGTACAAAGCAGAAGGCCATTATAAAACTCCTCCTTGTAATTTTGCGGATATTTTCAAGAAAATTACAGCAACGTGGAAATAGAAAATTAATTGAAACGGGCCAAGTAAATTTGTAAACACACTTAAGTACTTAACCTTGGGAGGTATGAAAGCGGAATTTTATTTCCAAATTTAGAAGTATAATGTATTAAATATTTTGGGTTTTGGATAGTTCAACAGAAATTTGCTTTTCTTAGATTCTATCAGATTTCTTTGATTAAATAGACACAGGGGAAAACCACTTTTATTACAGCACATATTTGTTTATAGGAACATTGCTTCAAAAACATAAGCACTTTATATCCTAACGTTGTTTTTTTTGCGGTTGAGAAAGCTTTGGAAGCCAGACGTTAAGCGTTTGTGCTTTATAAAAGTGTAATCCTTGACGATTAGTACGTCATTGCTATAAATTGTAGGCACAAGTATATGCTTGAACTCACAAAACTTGTTGTTTGCTTCGTATTATAATGTACAATAGTCATAAATGGAAATATTTTTTATCAGTTGTATTCCCCGTAGTTTAAAATTTGCAAAATGGAAAATTTGATAACATCACACATTATAAATAAATATTCTAATAACTTGTAAAATATAATGAGTAACAAGGGCTCTGAAGTGAAAGTTCGTAAAACATGATCCTGTTTATAGAGCTTGTCGGCACACTAATGTATATATGCCAAATCTCATTTTGACCTACAATGTACATTTTCTTTTTAATTATGCTAATATAGCACGACTACGTTGACTTCTACGTCATTTATCTCAATCACAGTCAATCTAAGTAAGATTAATACAAAATCGTAGTGCACACTTTGGTTTTACATCTTGTGTATCTTCTGCTGGTTTCAAAGCTGTGATGTATACATTCCTACAGGATTGCTTAGGATATTGAATAATAATCTCGCAAGTTGATGTTCCTTTCTTCATTATGCTTCAGTGCTGACAATAGGTTAACATTTCTGCTACCCTGTTTACCATAATTCTACTAATTCTTTAATAGTGATAATGAGCATTCCCTGATTCGGTAATAAAATACAGTACACTGGTTGCATGAAGTTAAAGCAAAATCCCGTGTGGATATATTCATTCTCGTTTTCTATTGTTCTTGCAACTGTAAACTTGTTTGCTGCTAATTTCATCTGAATTTTATCAGAAAGCTCATTTCGCTCATGTTCAAACAAGCATAACATGCATTATGCTTATGCTGTTAGGTGCACCTAATTTGCAATGCGAATTGAGATGAAAGTAAGTTTCTCCGAAACTCATTCGGAAAACTTTTCCCGTGTAAACAAAAAGCCTTCTGACTTGCATACGTTATTCACGTTACTACTCAAAGTTGTATTGTTGAATAAAGGTAAATTGTACAAACAACATAGATCCTGCACCTTCATTACGCTTTGTGTCTGTAGAATACCAATAATAGTAAAGTGAACAAGGGATTTGTTACAAAATGCTTCGGAGAAATTTGCATGCGTATTTCCAATGTACGTGGCACGTACTGTACGTGCCTTGTGAACTGTGCCATACAAACAATTTTCTTACAAGACAAAGCCGGTTAACAAAGTACCAAATCATTTGATTTTCTTTGAAATGAAAGCGTAATTCTACTATATGTTTCATACAACACAAACATAAGACGGATCAGGCTAGGCGTACTCACAACAGGATATGCAGAAATTTCAAAAGGATTTTACTTACTAAGTGAGTAACAACCAAGAGAAAATATTCCAGTGACAAATACAAATTATATAGACGATAAGGCCCTAATGTTCATGTGCATGAAGTGACCAAGCATTCGTGCATTAGGCACAAAACCATGTTCAGCATCGATTCTTATACGAAATTTCTAACGCTTTTTTATTTACCACTTACTTACTTACTTTTATTTACTAGAAAACATCTGCTTGTATCAGTAACATCTAGCAAGATCTTACTGAACCAAATACCACATTAAAAACAACATATATAGACACACAAATACTAGCTCTATGCGACTTACTTTTCAGTATATTAAGCATATTATGAATACTAAACAACACGTGGCAGTAAACTATGAAGAACCAGAATGATCTCATTAAAACTTTTACTTGAAAGTTTAGAGAAAAGTTTTTTTATGAAATGTTTATCATTTTGCTAGAAACAAATCTTTTTATGGAATAAACTTTTACTAGTTTACTTGATGACTTGATATTATCACAGGAGCGAAGTTTCCAGACTATCTTAGAATATGTTAGCCTTTTGAAATGAAGTCTAGTTACTTTTTTTCATAACCTGACATTATGTATTATTTTGATTTGAGAAGCTGTATCCTAACGATAACAAAAGATTTCCTGTTGTCATAAGCTTCAACATCATTTATATTATAAACCGAATTGTATAGATTTTGCTAGTAGCAACTACAAATTTACTACTATTGTTATTCAGTTGACAAACTATTGCTCAACCAAACCATCTCACGCCTATAAATTGTCTCTGCAAGCTACACTCGCATTTTAGTCTGAAGTCAAAAACCGATCCGTACAAATCAGCTCAAAATTTCGCTGGAGAGTAAACGATATTCACATATGCTGCCCCAACAAAATGTCAAACTCAACACTTAATTTTTCTAACATGAGTTCTGCCTTATCAAATTGCAAATTTTATGGAATCCAAAATATCAAAGATGTTCTCAACTTGGTAACAACTGCAGAATGTTATCAGCATACTTTTCACTTTTCCCTATTTCTGTGTTTGGCAGGCCTAATCGTACTTCTGTTTGGATTGGTAGGCAATATTTTCGTGGTAGTTGGAACAGCGTGCAGCCAAAGACCAAGGACGGCGTCAAGCTTATTCATTCTGAATATGGCTGTAGCAGACTTATTCCATCTCATCTGGAATGTTCCATCTACTCTATTGACCAACTTGTTTTTGGGTAAGTTCCAACAAATTTTGCAGCAATAAAATTTCAAATTTAACATTTCGACGAAATATTAATACGTGAAATTTTATTTTACAGCTTCAGTATTTCGTGAACCAATCTGTAAAGCTTTGGCTTATGGTCAAGCAGTTTCCATGTTTTGTGCTGTTTATTCGCTTGTTGTCATATCTTTGGACAGGTAAGTAAAAACTACAAAGATATTATTTGATCATATTAAACCAAATCTAACTTGTGCTTTTATTTTTTAGATTTCGTGCCATTTACTCGTCAACCACCTCATCTGCAACCTTGTCTCCATCAGAAGCTGTCAAAATCATTAGCCTAATATGGATATTTGGATTAACAGTTATGCTTCCATTGTTTATTGCTCACAACCATGTGTTACCACTATGTCATAGGCCTTGGCAAACCGAGTATCTAGAAACTGCATATTTTCTCGTGGTTCATCTGTTTCTCTGCTTTTTACTTCCGTTGGCTGTATTGATCGTATGCAGCGTGCTTTTATGGCAATCAATTCCAACCTCTTGCACTTTCGCATCATCTGCTGTTCTTGCATCTGGAAGCATATCATGTTGCCATAGTTCGTGCATCCAGGAAATTCAGCGAAGGAGAAAGCTGCATATCCTGAAATTCTTTATTGGGGTTACCTTTGCGTTTTTGGTTTGTTGGCTGCCTTTTCTTTGGGTTTCAGTTTGCGTGCAGCTGCTATACTCGGAAGGCACTTTTATACAGGATATTATTTCAATTTTGTATCCAATTACTCAATTACTGGCAAGTTGTAATAGTTGTGTGAATCCAATATTATATGGACTTCTCAGTCAACCGTTTCGCCGAAGCTTTATAAGAATATTTGACTGTTGTTGTAATTAAAGTGTACCAAAGGGTCAAAATACATAGCCTTGTTAGTTTGGTAGTGAAATGCTGAAAAGTAAAATTGCGTGTTTGAAGCATGTGCATTTTGTAATGTTTTGGGAAAATGTTGTGCTTCATGAAAAATAAACAAGGGCTTTACAAATGTATTTAGTAAATGATAACTCAAGCTTGTATTGTATATTGTATCACGAAAGCAGAAATAAAATAATTTCGAAATAAACTTGAAACTTCTAAATGCAATTCCTTACGTGTGTTTATTCTGTACATATAAACTTTTCAAACGGTAGGGTTTTTTCTCCCTATTTATTTTAGAGTAATGCAAAAATCGCAAAATGTTGATAAACGTTTGCCTTTGCTTTACTTTAGCATACATTTTCTTGCTGATTTATAACCATAAAACAACAGTACATCTTATTAGTTTTCTCTGAAGTTGATAAAAAGGTTGAAAATAAAACGAATGTACGCTCCCAGGATTCCACTTGATTGTTTGGTTATAGTTTGGGAAAAAATTCTCCTACAGAAGCTAAAAATAAAATGTACTTTTGATGTATTTCATACTGCGTACACAAAAGCATTTGTGGTGTAGGTCCTAAAACGTGTTCAAACTTCGTTGTTTTGGTTCGATTTTCTGCGGACGAATATATTTCTAGAAAATGCTGAAGGAAACAAAGTCAATTCGGTTTTCTTTAATTGTTTTGTTCCACGAATAGAAACATATTCAATTTCCTGGTTTCACTTGCCTTAAGCTATTTTATTTAAGCCTCATGGATATAAGTTAAAAACGGTGAGCACAGAAAGGAAATTTGTTTGTTTTTTTTGTTAAAAAAGCTCCAAAAATGATGGAAACAAATTGTTTTTAGATTTGATTTGAGCTTGTAGAAGTTGCAGTGCAAGAGAAAATCCTGTCTTGTTTTTGTTCTGTCTACGGGATCCCAGCCTGAAACAAAAGTTCTGATGGAAACTGAAAAATTGCTCTTAAAATCCTGTTATCATTGATGATGATTGTCATATATTTCTTCAAACTTTCACCATGCTATATGCCCCACGGTTTTCCCAACTCGAATTCAAAGTTTTTATTTGGTTGTTTATTTAACCCGTTGTATATTTAAATTTGCTTATTTTATGAAATTTGGCTTGTCCAGTTTTGTCATTAAATGTTGTTTTGACGCACGGCCAGAACCCATGCGTCATGAAACATGTAATAAATAGTCATTCATAAAAATAGACTTTTGTATTATAGAAATGTTAGTATAGCATGTAACTTGACATTACGTAAGCTTACTTTACAAGCAAACTTGAATACGCTAAAAATATTTGTCGAAAAAATGAATGGATGCGGGAAAATGCCCGTTGTTTTTTATAACACTTTGTCACCGCAAAACTGCGCTAACCTAAAACGAGAACGCAATGTCGCTTATGAGTCAGAATTTTTAAGCATGTTTACTCCCGTATATTTGCTTGCATAAACCTAAAAGCTTATACCCAGGAGTAATCATTCATACGGCGCGTTTTGTTTAAAGCGTTATTAAAATAACTTATAGCCCCGCTCTTTCTCAGAAGGTAACACTGAACGCAAATGCTCGCTGGCTTGCTAAAACTGGATGGTATTTTTAATTTCTCATTTTTATCTTGAACCGCGATGACTCCGTATTTTGTCATGTAACTTTTCACGCTTTCAAAAAAATATATCTATGTTATCATTCCGTGTAAACAATTTAAAAATTTATGAAAGTTCAACAGTATTTGTTGGAAAAAGATATTTGCTTTATTATTACAAACTTGTTCAAGAAAGGAAAAACTACATTTTTTGCTCCTACAATGTCCCGTTTCAACTTGCCCCAAGGAAGCTTAGTAAGCTTTCTAACAAACCGGGTCTATCTTGTGGCCATGGTTTTATGGCAAATGCGTATTTTCAAAAACATTCCATTCTTTGTCGAGTTCGCAGGAAATTTCCAAAACATTGAAATCATTCTGCACCACCCAGACAAAAAATACTTACGGCGTCTCAAGCTCAAATCTTACCTTCTTACCATTTTCCTTTGTTGTTTATTATACCAACTCATTTGCGGCAAGTCTTTGGCAACTGGAAAGGACCTCAGTGTTGACGAACAGCTTCTTGGAGCATCATCCAGTATAATGCTAACCATTTTAACAATTCACATTCATCAAGGTCGATACTATGGTCCCCAACTGTTCAAGTATATAACCGGACTGCTGGCATTTACAAAACAACTACAAACACAAAATTTCGACATTCCCAACTCCAGTCTCAAATTGCCCCTATGCGAATTTCTAAACATGTCGTTTATCCCCACAGCATTAATAAATGGCTTCTTGTTCCCACCTGCATTTGCCATTGCATTTCATTGGCGAAATCCATGCAAAATTTCTCTTGTGGGGTATCATCTTCTGCATGAATGTCAGCCTGATTACTTAACAGGCAAAAGCTACAGTTTTGCTACAGCAATAATGGGAAAACTGGTCAAGTGTGCCATACTCACTGTAAATTGCTGCGCTTGGTTCTTTGGCATTCACGGAACAATATTTCTGGTGACGTCAATCAAAGTGCTGTCAATATTTCTGATTTGGGATGGAATTCACAAGTTGGTTTAAAACTTTAACAAATAAATAATTTCAAAAATGCTTATAATTTTTAATATTTCTATTTTAGAATCTGGTGCAACATAAAAACATCCAAAAATTTGACACACGATTCACTTATGTATCGTCAACTGCAAATTTTGAACATTTTATGCAACCACGCTCAGCAATATTCTCTGTTGGTTTTGATCATTGGCTCGATTTTAATTGTTGGATCAAGCTTTGCAGTACTCGTTCGACTGGCTGGAGCTGAAAGTGTAAACATGACTATGGTAGGTGTGCTAATAACGGCCTGGTTTGATGCCACTGTTGCTCTACTTATAGTGCTGGGAGGAATGGTAAGAGTATATGTGGAGAGTCATCAATTGCTGCAAGAGGTAAAGAAAATTGATGTGTGTGTTAGGAAGCAGTACAAGTGGAGCAAAAGGTTTTGGAAAAGTTGTACGTTGATAAAGATCAAGTTTGGGGGGCATAATTTTGTGGAAGAGTTGACACCATTGGTTTGCTATGATTTTGCTGTGAGTATTGCTATGCAGTTGTTGCTTACCAACTAAAGTCGCAAATAAACAAAGTAGTCGATTTTATTAAAATCTTGCAATATTATGAAGTATTAGTCTGATCTTGCGTAAGTAGTGTATATTGCAAAAATATATTTGATATAAATGTAAATAAAACTCTAACATTTAATAAAACATTTCATCAAACTCACATTTTCGTTACACACGTTGTTTCAATACTTGCATAGGCTTTGAGCAAACATCTATGCATGACCTTAAGACGTTGAGACAACTTATGTGCAAATACAAATTTCAGGGCTTCTGAGAAAGTATTCCATTGATATATCTCCTAGAATGTCAGGCTTTATCACTTTATGCAAGATGCAGCCCCCACGATGTAATAAAAAATTTAATAAATATCAGTTTTGAATTGCTTTCAAAACCATCTGAAACAATAACTTTTATGTGAGTACACAAATTCAACATGAAGTTTGACTGTTTATTAATTCTCAGAATTCCTTACCCTGCAACTAGTTTTATATAACCAGCTATCCTTGATAAAACGTTGCAGCGTCATTGCGTTTGTAGAAAATAGATATATTTTCATGTGTAAGTATATATACTTTGAATGTACCATGCATGTATTATACGTTATTATGGCGAGGAAAATCTATTTTTTGTTTCACAATGAAAAGCCATACTCTTCTATGAATAAGATACACGGTCATTTAGATAATACAGTTGACAACCTTTGATACAAATTTTGTTATGATGCATACGTCTGCTATTTTTAATGACATAAGTTGGCAAATTCGGAAAAGCAGAAATGACGTGGAGTCTCGCCTTGTACTTTGTCAAAGCGAAAAAGCTGCTCAGTTCTTTTTGTGGTGTTAGCTAACAACTTTCTATGTAATCTCTCATTGTCAAAAGGTCAAGTGTGGTTACAACAATAAGTAATACTCGGAATCTCAAAATGTTGGCTAAATTTAGCAAAAAATTTTGGGGTTAATTTTACCAAAAGCTTGTTACGTAATATATGTATTCTCTCTACTGACAGTAAATTAGTAGCAGAATCCGCCTACATACATTTGTTAATTTATGAAACAAATTTGTTGTTTAGCAAAGTTTTCGATGCAATTTAAAACCTTTCAACAAAATCCTTACAAATATCTTGGAATAAACTATTGTATACACACGTGCTTGGGCCAAACTACTAGTGGTAAATTGCAAAACATTTTCACTTAACAGTCCACAAGCCACATTCTCTTTCCGGATTGCACTCAGGACATCATGACACTTTACTGTAAATTGCTGTTAGAATATTGATTGTAGAGATATATTGCATCCGTTGCGCACATTTACACTTCCAAACTTTTGCACTCTTTCTGCCAACAGAAGTTTTCCCTAAACGCCAAAAGTCTCTTAAGTGGTTTTGTGTTTTGCGATTCTAGTTTCGCAGAATGTGTGTTTCGCTTTGCTATGTAAACCATTTGTTTTTAAGCAGTACCAAGCACAATTGCTTTTATTACCTTATTTGCACGTAATATTGACTTATAATATATTACAGAATAAGCAACCATAAACAAACACTTTCTTGGATTTGTCGTGTAACTCAGCATTATAATTCTTTAATTTGGATGGTTCATCCTGTGCAACTTTCACTACCTTTCTTCAGTTTAGTAAAACGAAAACAGCAAAACACCAAATAAAAGTTTTATGAGAACATTTAGGTTACCATCGGAAAAGTCCACGTGCAGAAGCTTCCAGTGGGAGTTTTATTGGTAATTAATTCTTGTTTGAGACCATTTCACCAAAACCACTACCGATGCTGCATTATAGCAACAATAGGTGCATAACATGAGCCCGTCTTTAATATGTTTCCCTAGTCGCAAAACCTTTTGGATGCTGAATATTTAGCGAAACAAAAAAACTTTTTAGATGGCAAGCGCATAATATATTGCTGAAATGTATGTCTATGAAACGTTGCTGAACAATGCGATTCACATCCAAAGGAATGTAAAGCAGAGAGAGAAAGAAGAAAATATCAAAACATTTTTGGGTATATGTACTATCAACGCTGTTCCTGGAAAAGCGGAAACTCGTGTTCAAAAACAAACATACAACTATTGAAGCGTAGCCATTTGTGATAATACTTACATGTTGTAAAATCCTTTGTGTGATATGTGCCTGTTTTTCTATGGTTTATTATTAAATATATGGTAAAAGAATATTAGCATTATTGTCATACTAAAATATTGAAAAATAGGCTGTCAATGATTTGTCTATATTTTAAAAGCTTATTACATTTTGTTCTGTATAGGTTAGCGACACCATAACATAAGAGCATGACTTTTAACTCTATGACACATTGTCACTTTTAACATGTCAATGTTTGACAGAGTTATAAGAAACTTGGTCTGGTTGAATTGACTTTAAGACAAGAGAAATGACATAAAGCTCTACTTCTCGCATAGGTTTTCTAACGTGTCGAAAGTTTCAGTTTACTTCATGTGTAGACTAGTGTGGTTTTATAAAAACAGATTTTTACCATGGCTCTTATTTTTTGAGTTTATTAATCTCAGCTTTTGAATTTTGCAATATGAAGCTCATACAAAAACGTCATGTGGACTTCTACGAATACAATATCTGATGGTACGTTCACATAATAAAGCAAAAGTTGACATATTGTGCAGGAAAAGCACTTTGTTTTGGAAAATAATACTTTAAAAGGTGTTCACTAGAATCCCAAAAATTACGTGTTGGATAACCTGGTTCACTTTGATGATATCAAAGAATGAACATATGCACATAAAAGGAAAGCAATCAAAAAGGACTGCAGATGAAATTAGATGCTTTTTTAAAATTGTGTGCCGTTTTATATAATTTGAAACAAAACTTGAGTAAAAAACTATGCAAACTTTATATGAGCAGGTAAACCTTTAAAATTATCGTATAAAGAAACTTCAGGTTTCCGCAAAATGTCTTATGCCCGTTGAACACAAGTAATTGAAAGTATGAGCAAGTCGTCCGAAAGCATAAAGATATGAAACCTAATCATTTGCGGCACTTTTTATGCACTTACGTAATATGATGCTAGATAATATGACGTTATTTTTCCAGTAGTAACGTCGCATTACTTGCATATCAAGGTGAGAGCAGCGTTTTTAGCATTCTCCAGTTTCTTTATAAGGTGTGTTCCACAATTATAAAATCACGTATACATTTTCAAACATTTGTTCGCTAAGCCAGTCTACTGCTATTGGATGACAAACTAATTATTGAATGTTGTGCATGAGTTAACCCTTAATAATATTCCAAAGTATCCAGAAATTCCGGTCACTGGTTTTTCATAAAACGCAAAAGTTCCAAAATACCACGAAAAATGTGCTGTTCCGAAATTATAAAATCAAGCATTGTATCAGCCTATATTATTACGCAATCAGTTCAAAGAAGCCAATTTCGACATTTTTGATAAGAACAGACCCCCACAGTGTTAACCCAAGAAAAGTGTTGAGAAAATATGAATTTGACAAAAATTTGCTGTGTTACGTAATATTTATGTCAGACCAACCAGTGGTCGGCACGTGAAGGGTACACCGTATAACAGAATTTAGTCAATGTACTAGTATTATTCCGTATGTTCTACTCACTTTTAATCCGCAAACTTGCTGAAGTCACGAATTGTTGCAAATAAGCCCCACATATGTCGCCATTATGCTAAAACTTGCAAATGTCCTTAAGGTACCCACTGTCACTTATTGAAACCTGAGCATATTTGGTCATAGTCCACTTGCGGAAGTTAAACTTTCGCATGTTTTTATATGACAGCAGGTCTTTTTCAACAGTTTTACAACAGAAAATAAAAGTTTGGTGACATGTGGAAAAAGATTTAGAGCTAGCAAACCAAGTACACCATGGGGACAGTTATAAGCACTTGTGGACTTTTTATCTGGTATTACAAAATTTTGCTTATAAACATTTTTTCGTGTTTTATGGAATGTATTATACTTCACTAAACCCAGTACTTAATGCAAAATAAGTAACTGTCACCACACTTAATGATAATAGATGGAGCAATCATTTACACGCTAGAAAGTAATCTGCATACAATTGGGCTATATATATTTTTACCTAAAACACACACAAATATTATGTAAATCAACTTCTACATGCAAAAATCTTTTCCCAGAGAAAATACTGCATATATGTAAATCATAAAATTGCAACTAAATACGATTACTTTGAATATACTGTGACAAAATATGCTCAAGTTTCAATAAATGACAGTGGGTACCTTAAGGACATTTGCAAGTTTTAGCATAATGGCGATATATGTGGGGCTTATTTGCAACAATTCGTGACTTCAGCAAGTTTGCGGAATTAATGTGAGTAGAACATACGGAATAATACTAGTACATTGACTAAATTCTGTACCCTTCACGTGCCGACCACTGGTTGGTCTGACATAAATATTACGTAACACAGCAAATTTTTGTCAAATTCATATTTTCTCAACACTTTTCTTGGGTTAACACTGTGGGGGTCTGTTCTTATCAAAAATGTCGAAATTGGCTTCTTTGAACTGATTGCGTAATAATATAGGCTGATACAATGCTTGATTTTATAATTTCGGAACAGCCCATTTTTCGTGGTATTTTGGAACTTTTGCGTTTTATGAAAAACCAGTGACCGGAATTTCTGGATACTTTGGAATATTATTAAGGGTTAACTCATGCACAACATTCAATAATTAGTTTGTCATCCAATAGCAGTAGACTGGCTTAGCGAACAAATGTTTGAAAATGTATACGTGATTTTATAATTGTGGAACACACCTTAATAAGGGAGATAAATACTTCTTTACCGTTTGTAAGTACAAAAGGAGATATGCATTAATTTTTACATTGCTGTCTCATTTTACAATATTTTTTAAAGCGCAAATTTCAAAGGTACACGAAAATGTAGATCATTATCTTTTAATTACAAGCTGAGTAGACACTTTAGTAGACACTTTAGTACTCCTCTGAGATACATTTTCATTCTCTTGAAAAAAAGCATAAGCAATTTAAAGAATGGAACCTCAAAAGTGCAACAATAATGTACTTGAGTCGATCGTTATATACTAGTGAAATTGTGCAATATTTTAATGAGGCATACGCAAAACAGGCGATCAAAACTGAGTACCTCCATTATAATCTAGCTGTATCTTGCTCCATTTTTAATTGAAAACATTTTACCATTGGTTCCTTGAAATATTGAACTGCTTTACCGTCTACTTGGTTATTTAAACCCTTTATATTGCTTTCAACAATTACTTTAGTCATTGTTAGCTATTGCTTAGAGTTATATACTTTTGCTTACATATACATGAAAATTGCATGTTTTCACCTGTGATGTTCACCCATTGCATAATGCATTACAAATCTTCAAATATTTAAACTCAATCGCTTCAGCAAATTGCAATCAACGCATCAGAATAGTACTATGCCTACGGACAATTGATACAGTTTTCACCTGAACGGCTAACACCATTTTTATCATGCACGGTATATGACATAATTTTAAATATAACGGAGACACCTTACAAAATAATTGTCAATAGATTATATGCCAATATGCCAATTGGGTACTTTTTCTCAAATCTACTTACACAAGTTTAAATTTCACTTTTGTTGGAAAAGAAAGCCAGTAATATGAAATAAATGCAGAGCTTGTTACCAAGAATGTTTCTGGGAGCAAAAATTAGATTTACGGGTTTATTGCTTTTAGTACAAATGTTCAGCATGTTGGCATATCCATCGGAAAACATACTTAAAAGCGTGTGGATTATGTGGGTTTTGAAGTTATTTCATTGACTTTTTAAGTCTATTGTAGTTCTAAGGTACGTCAGTTGTAAGCAGGTTACTAATGCGTATTCAAATTTCGTTGATACTTGACTGATAAAATTTGCAATACAGTTACGGAACAACACATTATTTGCATGAGTGCATCAAAAGATGTTTAAACATATAATTATTAACACTGTGCTTAAATTTGCGATATGCGTCAGTATGCATACAACAAACACTGAAGTTAATCAGGTAACGCCAGGTGCGTGAAACATTTCAAACAGGATTTCTTGGGAAAAATGGAAAACGTAAAAGAGGACAAAAGGAATGCTCATATAGCACGAAACTAGCTTCAACAGAACCAGCAGACATGATTATATTATGTGAAAATCGGCTGTTGTGCCATGTGCCATGCTTTTTGTTGAACGCCGTGTAGCTGTATAGTGAAGCACAAAAAACATGCAAACCGTATTTTTATCAATGATCGTCTCTAAACTAAAAAAGCGCTTAGATGATTTCGAATACAATATTAGTGAATTGCTCACAGAAAACTTATTACTTGCGCAGGCTTCTGTATATTATGTATCAAACAGCATCAAACAGCACAGAAATAAAGTATGTGTTACACAACTGGTACAAACAATAGTATAAAAGGAATTCATTACAAATTCACTATAAACTTTATTTTGTACATGTCCTCCTTAAATGTCGTAGTAAAACTAACAAAAGTAATCTGCAATAAGTGTGTAATGTAATTCTTTTAATTGGTTTTGAAATGCAAAGAAAGCAAGTTCAGTTAGCTCCTTTAAGGATTTCCCAAAGCCAGTTAGTGGGATCTAATCATATAAACTTGATGTGAACCTGAAAAACGGTTTCCAATTTTTAAAACAACCCCAACGCTAAATCGCTTTGAAATGCTTGCAAAAAATAAATTGATTTAAATAATTTGTAAAATGCAAAATATTCCGACATGATTGTTTTCTATTATTGGTGTCAAATCAAATATAATGCATTATATAAACAATACAGTTTTACAAAAATGTGTCCAAAAGCACGTTACAAGAAAAATTGGATTATTTTTTATTTTTACATATTTTGTTGTTCAGTAATAACTATCTTACATAGACTAAAGACTAGTTTTGAATCACACTGTAATAGCTATTCTGTTTTAGGTAGTATGACAGTCTCTGTTGTTGTATCTTCTAATTCCGGCAAATAATAAAGCTTCAAATCAGACGTGTTTTTAGTGGATACAGGTGCAATTCTGAAACGAAAAGAAAGTATGACGCACATATTAATATTGTACGTAGGCCACATTTAAACTAGAATCAAAATTCCCAATTTAAAAAAACACCAAATATAAAAGTAGGAAATAAGGCCAATTAAATAACATCAACACTCTAGCTAAAATCTATGCTCATCTGGAGGCATTTTCCAGCGTTTTTAAGAAACTATTTTCTTTCAGTTCCTCTTTTACAAACTTATTTGCACAAATGAAATAACCTTCTCTACTGAAAGCGTCTCAAGAAAGCGGAGTTGTCAAAAAAAAGTTTTATGTGAATTTAAAAAAAACGTTCTTACATAAAACACAAAGTGTAATCAAATTATAAACTACTTACCCCATATTTTGCCATTTATACCGCTGAGTTTTCAATTCTCCCAACTTGAGCGGGCGCTGCTACAATCACAGCTACTGAATTATATTCCTGCCCAGGTGTTCCCAAATCTGAATGCGTTGTACCGGAACTACACCACGTACACTTAAATATCAACTTAAAACTTTCTCTAAACTTTTGATTTAGTAGAGCATACAATACAGGATTCACACAACTGTTACAACTTCCTAATAGTTGCGCAGCAGGAATTAGCTCAGGAACCAACTGTTGTTCAAGGGCACTGCCTCTATAATCATCCGTATAGAAAAACTTCACTCTAGCCATAATTCCATACAATGGCAACCAGCAAATAAAAAAGCCAAATGTTAGTCCCGTAAACATTTTCAGCAGACGTATTTTTCTATCTCGCTGGCTTTTCTGAAGACATGTTCTACTTGAAGTGGGAAAGCTAGAGCTTGCCATAGATGATGCAGCACTGGTCGATGGTCCATCTGTAGTACTTAGCATATTTCTCCAGATCACAATGTTACACACAGTTATCATACACAAAGGCAGGAGAAAGCAGGCGAATACGTGCACTATTAAAAAGTACCAGTTTTCTTGACTTTCACTATTCCAAATTTCTTGACAAAATGGAAGGCTTATATGAGCCAAGAAATCATTGTGTAATTTGTCGTGTTTATATGGATTTAAATACACAACCTCAAAAACACTAACCCACGGAAAGGTGATAAGCAAACCAAGTATCCAAATTAAAAGCACAATTTTCTTGGCTTGTAAAACAGACATGTTTGGAGTTAGACCAAGAGAATGATGAATTGCTCGAAATCTGAAACAAATCACAACCTTACAAATCTATTTTAAAATTTTAAAATATTTTGGTTTGAGCATGACAACAAAGCTTACCTATCAAATGTTATAGCCACCAGTGAGTACACGGAAGAAAATACGGAAACACCCTGTCCATAAGCCACAGCTTTGCACATTGCATTGCCAATAACCCATGCTATCAAATAAAATACAGAGAAAGTTGGATCAAGAACATTTTCTGAAAATTTACGCAAAGTTTATTTTTTGTAACTTACGCATAAACAAATTGGCCACTAGGGTAGCCGGAATGCAAAATAGAATCACAAGTAAATCCGCCACAGCCAAGTTAAGAATAAATATACTAGAAGCAATTTTGGTATTTATTTTCAACAGCACAACATATATCACCAAACTATTTCCCACTAGACCAAATACCAATATTACCAAATTGGCCAAACAGAGAAAAATGGTATAACCAGTTGAATGTCTGTAGCAAGCTATTTGCTCGAATAAGGTAATAATGTCCCACAGGCTTTTAATTTGTTGAAATGTGCAAACTTCAGAAAGGGTACTTTTGTTGAAAAGAGATGCTTCAGAAAGAGAAAAATTCAGAACCTCAGTTCCATACGAAGTCATTCTGTTTTATTTTGCAAAAGCGGGTAGAACCGCACGGAACACAAAATTTGTAGTCTGCTCTGCTCCAATTCAGAATATCGACTAAACGAAAAGACTGGCTTGAACAGGCATGTAATCTGGAAGCTCTGTTGATGCTGAAACTGAAACTTGCACGGAGATAAATTTCACTTTGTGGTGCAGCTGGCTGGATATTATATCTGTTGCTTTGGAAAAAGAGAACAAGAATGCTATTATGTGTGTGCAATGAAGCGGTAAAGCGTGTTTTGATAGTCTGCTAGCTTTCTCCCTAGGTAGTCAAAAAATTGCTAAACTTGTGTCTGGTAACTGGTATCGTTCCATTTATTGCTATTCATTATGTTTGCAAAACGGACTTTTTATGAAGAAAATGTAGTAGACGATAAGATATTGGCAACGAAGCGGATGTGTGTTAATGGGTAAAAGTTGCAAAACAGAAAAAGTAAGGCGGTCACACATGCATACGCAATTAGGTACGGAGATGAAAGAGGATTAGCAATATAACCTAAATAGCCCATAAAGCTTGAAGAACTTGCTGAGAATATGAAACAAGTTTATTAACATTTTGCCAAAGTATCAATAAAACCAAGCAAGCAATAGATAAAAAATCGATTAGCAGCTTTTATATGAGCTAAAGGATACAATACTATAGTAGATAAGAATGAGTGTAAGTCACATATGTTAATATGAGAATATTGCAATATCTGTATAATATCGTGTTTTTTTTAGGTTTTTGCATATTTTATAAATTTGGTTTTGTTTTCGCGCAAAACGCAAATTTGGGTTTTAAGTGTGATCTAAAACTATAAAAAGGAAAAAAAAGTGAAAGTGGTATTTAATGGGTCAGCATTTTTGTACTTTTTTTCAAGCACCATTTAAATGTTTTCTTAAACTGTTTGTTTGATTGAAATACGTAGTCCTTCCGCAAACAAAAAAATGAAACGGTTTTAAATTGTATGTATCCGTTTTTAGTTCTTTTTGGAAACATTATTTGCCAACCGGTGTATTTGTATATGTAAATTTACTGAAGGTTTATGTCAAGTGTTTTAGATAATTGTTTGATGGTAAAAGTTTAACAGAGTAAGTTATTCTAATCAACGCAAAAATCCAAAGAACAAAAGAACACAAATTTTTAAACTGACGGACTTAGTTCAACCGATAGCAATTTGAAACGCCATTGACGTAACGGTAGCAGTAGATGAACAAAAACAACATCAGCAATTTGTTATATTATCTGTCAATTAGAATGACGGCTTTTGGGTTTTCAAATTTGTATTGCAAATTTTAAACCTTGCAAGTTTACTGAAGTTTTATGCTGCTTTCACACAGTAATTAATGATTTTGATGTAGTAAAACGACAAGGTTAACTGTCAACCTTCAAACAATAATTGGTTTTTACCACAGATTGTTCATTAGCGGTTGTGTCTGATTTTGCAAGTTAAATGAAAACATGTGTTGAATATATTAAAATCTCTCAAAAAATCTAAACACATTTTTTTTGCTTTGTAAATATCAATCTACTCAATTAATACCAAAAGCATAGCATGCTTTCACTTGTAAAACGAAACAAAAACTTTAAAAAGATCGGTACAGAATTTTAGAATGATTAGACTATTTGTACAGAACAAACGCAATACGAGTGCATCGATAAGGAATTACTATTGCCTAAAATGTGTCTAATAAAAGAACTGAGTTGATATTCTATTGGCTAACTATATTAATTTATGGTTGGGTTCGGCATGGCAAGAGTATTCTTTCTATTTGTATTTCAAAAGACGTTTTGCAAAAGTTGATGACATGAGAGACGTTGCGGTTTGGAATGCAAACTTTGAATAATTTGCATAACTCCGTCTTTTTGTATAAACCAAAAAGTTCTTTTACTATTAACCAATTAAAAATTTGTTTTGTTTAGTGGAAATACATTATTTGAATACAACATTATTTAGTAGTCCATGGAACTTTGTATAAAACGAAGAAAGTAGATAGGTACGTTATACGGAACATGTCTGTGGTTTAGTTTCTTTGAAGCTTATTAACATATGAATGTGCAGGCACGTGTAAATTTTTTTTCCAACATGACGTCTGCCTTTGCCTAAGAATTTTCCACAGTAGGTTGGCAAGCTAACACCGCAACACTTTAACTTAACGTAAGCCATTATAGGCCTTTGCTTGGCAAGGAGTCATGAGAATCAACCGTTGATTCTAACTCAGGAGCTACAATATGAACATCATAATAAAAAGCATACAAGCAGTCCCTTCCAGTTTCATGGATCCTTAAGTTCAATACCCCAGTGAGATTTTATGTAACCCATTTGCTGTATATTTTTTGTAACTCAATATTGGTTTGTTAATGCAAATCATGTTTCTTTTTCTTTTCCAAATTTTACGTTAAGTTAGGCATTGTACAAAAAATATACACACTTTGATCTAAAAATTAGTTTATGTATGAAAATGGTTCTTGCAATCCGTTTTCTATTAGAACGGGGGCAAAAGCAGCAATCTTTTCCTGTTTTGATGAGCTGGTGTGCACATAATTATATATTCACTTTCCACGCTTCAGAGAACTAAATTGGGTGGAACATGGCTAACAGAAAGCTGTAATCCAAATGTAAAAAGGCAAATAGAACAGCATTTCTGTATCTATAAACAGCTGTACAGGTTTGTATGTGCTTTTGAACTCTAGCAAATAATCAATAGATACGTGATCAAATTTAGTTATGGTTCATGGCACAATTTTCCTGCCTTTATTTCAATTGCTGTAAAACTCAATATTGACAGATGCATACTGCCTAGTTATTTTGTATTGCGTTTGCATATCTATTTAACCCAGTTCACATAACAAAAAGCCCCTGTTTAAGCATATTTGGAACCAAAAAAGTGTAGTTAAAAGATTAGACTGACTATCTGAGCTTTTGTTCGACTGTGTCGTGTCTGCATACCAGCGGATACAATTTTTCTGTCTTGTAGATTCAGTCTAGTAATCACGCTAATGCTAGTCCATTTCCTACAAGCAGCTTTCTGCTGATGAACAAAAATACTTTACAGTAGTGCTCAGTTACAATAGTTTCTACCTGAGGCAATAGGAATTACAGCATGGGAAATGAACATGAATGGAAAATATGAATCATGAAAAGCCCTGAAAAGACATATTAGGAAATTACAAAATTTAGTAAAATGGTTGATTATATAATTTTTTTTACATACATATACAATAAAACTTCAGAAAATGATATGCATAATTTCGGACACGAATAATCTTGGTGCCATACATGACTTAGTGGTAAAAATGCATCGACTTAAAATTTGGAAATATTACAAATCTATAAGTCATGTAGCAATAAAATGTGGCTAATCCATACGAGTTGTAGCTACACTATCAGTTTTTAATGTTGTGTAGAAGAATCACACAAATCCGTTAAGTAATTAGGAAAGTGCTTACGGGTATTCCATAAGGTATACACATATTTAGAATATGTAAAAATTTGTATGCAAATCCAAAAAATTACATCACGTTTTAACTAATTAACCAGTACTATATTTGTTCAAATCTGGATATTAATACATTAGGATATTCTATTACTTTAATATTGAGTTAGTGTAATATTTGATTATGATTTAAAGTGCAATTATACACTAAATGTAACTCACGTTAATAAACACAAACTGTATAATCTAAGATTTTTGTATATAGAATATATATATTGACTTTATGGTGCATAGTTTCATAATTTGCATATGAAAAAACGTAAAGTAATTACATTGTAAAGCAGATTTTGTTATCAGCTACAAAAAAACGACAAGACAGAGTCAAGTTAATGTCACCTTCCTTGCTAACAAAAAGTCGTACATGTAAATTTGCATTCATATATTTTGCTCTACATTTATCAAACTTATTAAAATGTTCAAATACATCCATGTACAAAATACAACAGCAACGCACACAAATGAACTACGCTAAATATGTAGCAGTGTTACCATTTGGCTTCGGACTGCTTTTTGAGAATTAAATAACATATTTTATCCCAAACTTCAACCGACCACACCTGGGATTATAAAAGAAACATGTCAAGCACAATTTATGCTACGGTTTATCTTTCACTGTGTTTGCATTGAATGCTTTTCATGATGGTGTATCTTGAGGCAACAACAATTTTTTTTCTACCCATCCAAGGTCGGTTACCAGCTATTTCGCATTCTGACGTGCTACCTTCAAAGCGTCGGGAGTGACATACAGACACAGATTAAACCTCAAGGTATGTATGTTACCGTTTGTTCTAAAAAATGCTAAGGTGAGAATATGAAAAAAGAATAAAACTGGAAATAGGTAAAGTAAAAGTTCGTAAAGTGCCGTTGCTTCGTCATTGTGACTGACAAGACAACACATCTCTCATCCCCAATGTCACTTTCCTTTTGTTGACAACAAATATTCACAACAGCAGGTGATTTCTAAACCTACACTTTAATATTGCTTGCATATGTATGAGAGAAAAAGTGTTAGATAAATTTAAAACCGTGTTTTAAGGCTATTTGCTATCGCATAAGTCTAACATGCATAGTGACAAGAATTGAGACTGTTTTATAGAGTCGTATAATCGTCGTCGTGGCGTATATTGGTTCAGGCTACATTATGAATGTGGCTGGCTTCTAACTTTTACTACTTTTTGAAAGCCTTTAACATGAAGTGTCTGCCAATAAATCAATTATTTAGGCAGTTTGTGATGTTCAATGCAATCTTTGCAAAATTGCCTTTAGGCACCCAACAAACGGAAACAAGCGCAAATAGTATTAAACCTGAGCAAACGAGATACACAGTTGAATTATTCAATAACAAGTCCAGTTACGGAGTGGTAATTCTGCCATGATCAAAGAGTTTAATGCCATTCTAGAATGCTTCAAAGATGTACTAATTAGCTTAAATGCAGAAGTTGTGCAAGCCTTTAGATTGTGCACATGTTATTTATCCTTCGTCAGATTAGAAACTACGTCAAACAACAAGAACCTTTTCTGGTTCTAACAAATAAGATTAGGCGAGTTGTACAACTGTAATTTGGTATTAAAGAAACGTCTTTAATTTAGTTGACAAGCTTTACTGCGCACGATGTAATCTACAACAAATTTAAACTCGTCTAGTATACTAAAAATATTTCAACAATACGTTATTCGCCCTCTCTGAATCAATACAAATTTGGACAGTATACCAAAACGTCACGTTGTTCTACAACCAACTGATTTCTTTATGAGCAATTATGTTTCTAGGGCATTTCTAAACATATAAAAAGTGTATAAGCCAAGCAAGCAAGCAAGTGAAAACGAAGAAAATATAGAGTTTTATAAACGAGCAGTGGGTTGTAATGGCGAAAGATGTGTTGATTATAATCCTCTATTATAATTTCCTCTCGGTATTTCGGGGAAAACGCACAAAATGTCCCGGGTTTACATGCTTAACCCCATACAAAAACTTCCCATGCTTAACCCCATACAAAAACTCCCCATGCTTAACCCCATACAAAATCTTCCCATGCTTAACCCCATACAAAAACTCCCCATGCTTAACCCCATACAAAAACTCCCCTTGCATAACCCCATACAAAAACTCCCATGCTTAACCCCATACAAAATCTTCCCATGCTAAACCCCATACAAAAACTCCCCATGCTTAACCCCATACAAAAACTCCCCATGCTTAACCCCATACAAAAACTCCCCATGCTTAACCCCATACAAAAACTCCCCATGCTTAACCCCATACAAAAACTCCTCTTGCTTAACCCCATACAAAAACTCCTCTTGCTTAACCCCATACAAAATCTTCCCATGCTTAACCCCATACAAAAACTCCCCATGCTTAACCCCATACAAAAACTCCTCTTGCTTAACCCCATACAAAAACTCCTCTTGCTTAACCCCATACAAAATCTTCCCATGCTAAACCCCATACAAAAACTCCCCATGCTTAACCCCATACAAAAACTCCCCATGCTTAACCCCATACAAAAACTCCCCATGCTTAACCACATGTTAGATCCCTCCATGCTTAACCACATGTTAATTCCTTCCATGCTTAACCCCATGTTAATTTCCTCCATGCTTAACCCCATGTTAAATTTCTCCATGCTTAGCCCCATGTTAAATTTTTCCATGCTTGATCCCATGTTAATTTCCTCCATGCATAACCCAATGTTAATTCCTTTCATGCTTAACCCCATGTTAATTCCTTCCATGCTTAACCACATGTTAGATCCCTCCATGCTTAACCACATGTTAGATCCCTCCATGATTAACCACATGTTAATTGCCTCCATGCTTAACCCCATGTTAGATCCCTCCATGCTTAACCACATGTTAATTCCCTCCATGCTTAACCCCATGTTCATTCCCTGCATGCTTAAACCCACACAAATTAGCTACACGCAATGTCAAACTCCATATTAGCTACCAGCAATGCCTAATTCCATAGTAGCTGCACGCAATGTTAAACTCAATATTAGCTACACGCAATGCTTAATCCCATATTTTCTAAAATGCAGTGTTTAATTCCATACTTCCTACACGGAACGTTTAATCCCATATTTCCAAATGTAGTGTTTAATCCCATATTTGCAAAATGCAGTGTTTAATCCCATACTTCCTACACGTAATGTTTAATCCCACACGCAATGCATAACTGTTCGATTAGCAGGCGATTTTATACAAACCGGGCCACCGGCTCTCGTTGTGAATATAATTTAGCTATAATAGTGGTTTTAAATTATTTCATGCAACTTGTAAATTTTTTTTATAATGACGGAAAGCGAAAACAAGCCCTATTTAACAGCACTTCAGTTATTGAAGTTCTACATACCTCATACCTAACGTTGAGTACGAGCAATGCTAAATTACATACTCAATTATTTTTCCATTTTGTGAATTTTATCTAGCGTACATTTTAGAACATAATCAGCTTCCTGCTTCCTTCCTGCTAAGTGGTGTGCTTCTTGGATGAGTGTGTATCCTTGGGAGCAAAAATACATTTAATATTTTTTAAATCTGATTATATGGATGATGGTACTTGCTGCCTACTTGAGCTTGAGGAAAACCTGCTTATGCTTGAAAATGTATTAAACTCATTAAATTTCAACTATCACTTTAAAAAACTGAAAGGTTCTTGAGCATAGACATTAATACTTTAATTGAACGCAAACATATCTCTTTACAAGCTGAGTAGATTTGGAACCAAAAATCATGTAAATATTTTATGCTACACGATACGCTTACTTATAAAAGCTTCTTATATGTAGAACAATTTAGTATCACTTTAATCTGTAAACTAGACCTGTGCAATTGACGTTTGCTCAAAGGTGAGGAAATGGGAAAATGATAGCTTTAAAAACTGTCTGTTGTTTGTATGTTCGTCAGCGCACATCCGTAAAATTTTTTAGAATAGATTTTACGCTTGAAAAAGTTGTATTTCCTTTAGTTCATACAGAGTACATCTTGTTGAATTTTTTATGCATTTTTAATCTATCAACGCAGTAACTCCAACGCGGGAGACAAATCGACGATACGTTTATATTTAAACACATTTTTTCTTTTATTCCAATTTTTTTTTATATATTTGAACTGTTCATATTTGAAGACATATGTAACGCTAATCTTGTGTAGGCTTATGAAAATGGAAATGTACACATATCACAACACATTACACTTGTGTAGTCCTGTCTCGTAATTTCCCAGCAACAACCACAACAATAGAATTGTTTTCGTTTCGCACTGTACCTGAAACTGAACGTGGCGCAAATAACTTACAGGAAAATATAAGTTTAAAATTCTGTCTAAACTTTTGATTCAACGAAGCATATAACACTGGATTTATACAACTGTTACAAGTTCCCATTAGCTGTGCAGCAGGAACCAATATTGGAACTAGCCACTGTTCAAAAGCGCTTCCTTTAAAAACCTCCGTGTAAAACAATTTCACTCTCCCTTGCAATATATAAAGTGGCAACCAACAGAAGAAAAACGCGAATGTCAACCCCGTAAACATTTTCAACACACGCACTTTTCTCTGATGCTGAGTTTCCTGAAGACAGCTTCGATTTGAGTGAGGAAATCCGCAAGATTGTGGTTGGGATGGAGCACCAGTGCTCAATACGTTTTTCCAAATAACAATATTACACACCGTGATCATTGCAAAGGGCAGTAAAAAACAAGCAAACACATGGATCAGAACAAAGTACACCATTTCTTGAAATTCAGTGTCCCAAACTTCTCTGCAGAATGGCAGAGTAGATTCTGGTATGAATGTTGGATATAAGCTCTCGTCTTTGTAGGGATTGACGTAAACAATTTCAAAGACAAAAGCCCAAGGTAGTGTTACAATTAGTCCAAGTATCCAGATTACATAAAGGATTTTGTAGGATTGTTCAACAGAAATGTTGGGCGTTATTCCAAGTGATTGGTGAATGGCACGAAACCTAGAAAAACGAGCAAATATTATGAAAACCTAAAATTCAGTTCCGAATTTAAAAATCTCAGCTTACTTTGCTCACCTATCAAAGGAAATCGCTACTAACGAATACACTGAGCAAAACACTGAGACACCTTGACTATAAGTTGTAATTTTGCACATAGCTTCACCAAGCACCCAAGCTAAAATAGAGAAAATATGAGTTTTGTTTAAAAATTTCATTTAATATTTTCTGCTTTTAAAAGTTTAATTGAGACTTACGAATAATTAAGTTGGCCACTAATGTAGCTGGAATACAGCACAAGATAACCAGCAAATCTGCAACGGCCAGATTTAAAATGAATATGCTAGACGCCGTAAGAGTTTTCAGTCTATGTTTGACTACATAAATAACCAATACATTTCCCACAAGTCCAAAAAGTAATATTATTAAATTAGCAATACACAAAAACACAGTATACTCGTAGGTATGTCGGTAGCACTCTCTGTGCTGAAACAACTCAATAAAATCCCAAATATTTTTCAGTTCTTTAAATGTGCACATTGGAAGAAAGCTGCTTTCATTGAAAACATTAAACGATAAATTGGAAAGGGTCGAGTTCGCTAAATCCGAGTCCAGTATCATGTTGAGGCTGTGTGTACAGAAGATGTGAGTAGCTCAGCGTCCAAACAGCAACTGAACGTGCGTTTGGTATTCAATCCACACTTTATACCATACCAAGAGAAAAACAGGAACTGGCCTATACGTAGAACCCGGTGCTGCGAAGAAAGCTTGGAAATAGGAAACCGATATTGATACTGTATTCGTTTCATCTCAAATCTATCTGCTTTCTCCTGAAATCAAATTGCCTGGAGTATAGAACTTTAGAACAAAGACAAATATTGCATTATTTATTTGATAGCATATAAAAGTTGCTATATGTTCTACATTTCAAGGGTAGCATGTTCTTTTGTTAAAGCGGTGATGGTTGCAGACGACAGAATACTGAATGGCATTCAGTTGCCAGAGATGACTAAAATATTAAAAGATAGCAATATTTTATGAATTTTACTAAAAAGTCTGTTTGAAACAGAGCACATATGCAGATAAAGTGTACTCATTCACTAAAACGCAAAAACATACCTATGTACCTTATGTGCACAGCTTAACATCCTTTTTAAGAGGAAACATTTGCTCTATTATTCAATGGTCGAGGCTTCTGTATTCTGTACTACGAGTATAAGCATAAGTTTTTTCCTGTATTTTCTGTACTTTGACCTGAAAGTAAAGCAGTAATTCCTATGAGTGACAGCTTTGTGAAAGGTTCAGATTCTTCCGGTTTTGTGCTACGCACAACCCTTTCTGAGAAAATTGCTACTTGTAGGAATGAACGATCTCTTGAATGGCGACAACATGAAAGTATTCCGGTCAACAATTATATTGTAGTGTAGCAAGTAGAATGAAGTAATATTGTTTGTACTTTCCCTTGTGGGTAGAAGTGCAATCTGCATAGACAATTAATATAGGATCCTGCTTGCATAGAAATCCAAAATTGCATATTTTTTTGCCTTGTTTTCCATAAACAGGGAAAATTGTGTTAATTTTTCAAATACTTAATTAAATAAACTTACGCTTTTAAAAATGTACACGAATCTAAACTGATTATTGTCTAGCAAATAAAAACATACTGAAAATTTTTTCTGCAGTTTGTAGTTAAAGTTTCTTAGGGGAATATATATTTTTATTGTAAGTCTCCTGAATTGAAACGAATTATTGCAAAATAATTCATATATTATGCAAAATTTATTCTGTTCAAACTGTTAGATAGATGAATGCTGACGGTTTAAAAAACAAGTACGGCAATCGTTACATTCCCAAATAAAACGTATTTCTCCAGCAAAGTGTTTTCACGCAAAAAAAATTGCATTCGCTATCAGTCTTCAAGATTGAGTCTTGCCAATTCCCAACATGCATGTAATTTTCATACTCTTTTTACCTCCTGACATTAAGAGTTCTAAAATTGCCAATCTAACATATAATACTTTCAGAAAACAAGGAAATACGGGTGATTTAACATGTTTCCCGTTCTTAATATATATAACACTTATTGTATGGTTTATATAAAACCATACTATACATACTATAACACTTATTAGTGCGTCAAATAAATTTCTGTCTGTTTTGACGTGTAATTATCGTTAGCATTTAGGGATCCATAAAGAGGTTTGGGCACTATGTTTGGTATGCCTGATTAATAATTTTTTCCTAAAAAAATGCAGTAAATATGTTTTTATTTAGCATATATAACTTTTTTATATATTTTATTTTATATATATTATTTTATATTATATTTTATATATATACTTTTTCAAACAAACATGTTTTTTCACAATGACTTACGAAGACTCAACAACAAGTTGACTGCATATATAGACAAAAAGTTTAAGGTAGCTTATGCAGCGTCAACAACATTGGATTTTTAAGCAACGTATAGGTTGCCCAGTATACTCTCCTGCAATTCAGAAAAACAAGGATTTCGAACGGATAAAAAGTTCTAGACTATTTGTCTGCATACGTAGGTCCTTAGAAAGTTCTAGCGTAAGGTAAACTTGTTTTTCCATAATATATTAATCAATACACGTGTTAAAGTATCCTAACCCACTTTGTCTCTGCGTCATACGTAAGACAGACTGAAGCAAAACAACACAACTCTATCGCTTAAAAAAACCTGTCCGCAATGTATTCTGAAAAATTTCTAAAGCTTTATAACTGGCGCATGAACCTTCTTCGCTTTTCTTGGGCAACAATATTTTCTTGGGATAGAGCAACCACTCGAATGATTTTAAACAACGGAATTTCTCAAAACGTTAACAATTATTCTCTTATATTTTACACGCTACTTATGAGTTGTATCATATGTTGGCGGCTGACTAAAGTTGCTACTGCAACTCACAGGGGCTATTCCACCCAAAGTGATACAGACATTGTGGACATTGCTGAAAAAAGTAGCAACAATAACAAAGACGCTTTTCACACCATGTTTCACTTTGGGTTTATGTGCCTGTACTTTCATATAGGCACTATGGGAATTCGTATGCGCCAGGTAAAACGTCAAATTGTGCGACTGTTTAATATGATGATTGACTACTGCAACAAGTATCAAAGTAAGTAGAATTTATTGGTAATCTTGCAAAATTTTGAGTAAAAGTTTTAATATTGGTGTTATTATTTTGCTTTATAGACGAATTTAAAGAATATTTTTCTTGCAATCAAGAACTGAAACGGGAAGTCCGCAAATTCAACAAAATTACAGACTGGATAGCAAAAAGTATGTTTTACGGAACGTTTGTCGTTGCCTTTGGCCTTGGTTTGCTAGTATTTGACAGAGGTTCTCCGTTGAGTCGTATATTTGTTACTGTGTTAGAGTTGGATATTCAACTAGAGTTAAAATTTGCACCCCTTGTTTTGGCAATATTCTATTTTAGCATTAGCGGGGCTGACATTGTTCTTTTGACAGATCTTTTGGTTGTATTATATATTATATATGCGTTGTACGGTTTTTTGGTGCGGTCTATTCCAACCAGTGGGATTTTATTTTGACAAAAAATCAAGCAAACCCAAGTTTATCTGCAAGTTGGGTAATGAAATGGATGCAAATGAAATATTTCATTTTTATAACGAGCAGCACTACATGTTACAATGTTTTAATGAAATTTTGGGTCATACGTTGTTTGCATCACATCAAGTAGTTTTAATGTTTGTTGCCTTGGTAGGTTTATATGTTTGTATTAAATTTCCAGAAAAATTACTGCTTCCTGGGTACCATTTGGGAATAGCGTGCTTGCTTATTCCAATTTATATTGAGTATTTGGAAACAAGCTTTGTTGCTGATAGTTATAAAAAATCTGCAGAATTTTTAGCTGGTATTGGAATTCACAGTCGCAAGCAGGGTAGAAAAGTGTTGGCAATGCAATTTGAACAAGAAAAGGTAAAAGTGGTGAAACTAATGCTTTAGTAGAAACACGAAGACAACTTAAAGTCATTGGCAAGCAGCTGAAAAGCTTAAAAGCTTTACAAACACAATTGGTACATCCGTACTACAAAATTACCAGAAATAGTTTCCTACAGTTTGGCGACACTGTGGTTGGCATGCTTGTTAATTGCTTGGTTACCTTTTAAAATTTAGGTAGCTACAGCTTAGGTATAATTGAATATTTGCTCAAAATTTAAAAAGATAAACAGTTTAAGGTTCTTTGATTCTTAAGAAAATGCAATAAGGTTTCTTCATTTTATACTTTGTATTAGCACGTCAAGATCCTAAAGCGTATTATAGCTTATACATGCAAATTAAAATTGAAGACTGGAGCACGATTATCGATTACTTTCAATATACGGTATTTTTATTGGTGTTTCGTATAAATATTTTTGCCCTCGCCGCTAAGCGCTCTTTTGTTTGCATACATTTGATATAACGACATGCAAGAGAAGGCTTAATGATGGAAAGTCAAACAAATAGCATTTTCTGCTTTACATTGCCTATTCACTTATTATGTAAAAAATTTAATACCATTCCATATTCCCGTACTTCTGTTACCATACCAAGGTCTTGGATGAGGGTTATTTATGGTATGACAACTGGCAGCTGAATTTGATTTTAGTTTACTATAGAATAAACTTGAAACATACTCCCACTTAACAATTGAACTGAAAATATAAAAGTATGCCGTACTTTGCATTCGAAGTGAAATGATTAATGAACAAAATATTTTTACAAACGTAAAGTATTACATTGTGCATTCTTTTGCATTATATTTAATTTATGGAGAGTTAAGTGTCATATTCAGCATAATTTTGCTACGAAAAACATCTTTTACATTCTCTAGAAGCTCATAAGAAAGGGTATCCCAATGCTAGCGATTTTGGTCTGCTGTGTTCTGTGCAGTGTCAGTGAAAGCATATACCAAAAATGTCATAGTATTTACCTTTTTGCAAGCTCGTAATAAACTAAAGCATGTTATAATTTTGGATCGACACATTACCTTTCAAAAACTAGAGACGGAATCGAACTGAATATAACTTTGCTCTTTTAGCTCGCTTGGCATTATAAGTTCACTTTATTAAATTAAATATGGAATTAGTAGAAAAGGTTACGTAATACTTGGCTTTGCACTTCTCCAAATAATTATAATTTTATACCGTGCATAAACCAGTATATCTGCAGTGTTGCACAATCCCCATGAATGAAGCGTAAGCTGTTAGAATCTGGTAGTCAAAACGGTAGGATTTAGTTCTGAAGTAGGTAATTTCATATTATGTAATATGTTTAACTTATACGCCTTATGCAGTCTATCTATACAGCAAATATAATTTACTAGTAATAATTTCTGATTTCTGGCAAGTTCTAGAAAGTTCTCGAAGAGTAAAACGATAAATATATGTTTACCTAGTTATAATCATACGTCCAAACGTCCATATGTTGTAATATTACAAAATTTGCAAAATGAATGACGTAAAAGCTTACGAGAAAATTAATTTATTTCTGTCCTGCAAATTCACTTTATAGGCGTAGAAGCTAACAATAGAGCTTAAAATCGTTCAAATTTTACTTAATTTTTAATTGGGAACCTTCACAAAATTCAGAAATTATCCACGAAATATTACCGTGTTACCTCTTGATGTTAAAGTTGGAGTTGGTAATACATAATATGTTTGACTTAATTGATAAAATATCAGTTCATTATTCCAAACCTAGCTGTAATTATATAATACTTAAATTTTGCTTATTTCCATAAAGAACTCATAGCAATAAATTTTGCAAAAATGTTTGTAAGGAAAAATATATAGGTAAAAGTTTAATCTTCAAATATAGCAGTTTCTAAATTCCACTTTCCTTTAAGCTAAGCGCTCTAATGAACCTGATAAAGTAACTGCATTTTAGTCGTTTAACTCGCCCACGCCCCACGCACACTTTTAGTGTTACATAATATCTGATTATGTTGTGATCTGTAGTGAAGCACAAAATTCCGAATGAAAACTTACCAGCGTCCTACAGTTAGTTCAAATAGTGACTTTTAAAAAACAATTCAATTTCAAACAAGAGAACATTCGCATTGGCAGCAAGTGATGTATTGTTTAACTGCTTATGAAAAAAATGAAAAATGCAATTATACTAAATAAACCTTGCAAAACAACTGCTATTATGTAACCAGGCAGAAATTGTTATAAAACCAAGATACGCTTTCCTTTCTATTTTGCTTTCCATTCACACGATTGAGTTACACAAATACCAGCCGATCCGTTTAAGTTGCTTTCTCCTGCGCTACTATTTGCATCGCATGAAACTAATGATTTAAAAACAATCCAAAAGTAATTTTGCATGTGTGATCGAATTGTTTTTGCTTTGATCTGCCAAGCTTGTGATGCAAAATATGTGCGGCGGAATACTGATAAAAGAATATACAGTAGAGTGCAATTTTAGAACAAAATCATTTTATCTGAAAGTACAATAGAGCACATTTTCATTCATGAGGATCCATTTTTTTTTAACTTAGATATTAACTTTGCTACATTCTATATGCATGTAAGTAAAAATGATGAAGCAATGAAAACAATTTGAGTTTTAATATAATATAAAGCCATGGGAATTTCGGAGTCTGAATTTGCCAACTCTGCACAGCAATATAATCTTATATTTTACATAATTTGTAAGGTTTGAAATACTAAAGCGAGTTTAGAGTGAAATGTTAGTATGATAGAAGATAGCTTACCCGTTTTCAAGGTCTTATTATTTGAATTTTTTACTATTGCTGCACCGTCTAATTGAACTATGAAATTGTGCATCAAAATAATACATAATATATACCTATTCACTTCAGTGCTTATTAATTTGTACCCGGTCACAACAATTGGTTTGGTATATATATTTTTAATTAGAAATTTCAAGTTACACCATTTTATATATTTGTCTTATATGCATCCATCGTATAGTGCTACTTTCAAATCAATATACATCATATTGATATTCTCAACTTCAAATAACTCACTCACTTAAATTGATCTACTGACTTTTCATGCCGCAAGCCAAATCGCTGGCGAGCATTACATTAACTAAGCAACCTTTCACTATGTATTTGTAGAAGTATTGAATTTCGTATT
The DNA here is from genome assembly GCA_029691765.1 of Entomobrya proxima. NCBI lineage: Eukaryota > Metazoa > Arthropoda > Collembola > Entomobryomorpha > Entomobryidae > Entomobrya > Entomobrya proxima. Next base: position 40,165,408 of record CM056170.1, read on the forward strand.
TACCTTAACTATCATGTTCGCTTTAGACTTGTTAATTCCCATTTCCCATTGGGAATTTTGCTGCATCCACAAGAGCCACGGAGTGTTCCGGATTTAATTTAAATACCGGTGATGAAGCCAGTTTTGTGTACGAACACCAAGGCCAAGCAAATATTTGCTTAAAGCTCTTTCAAAACTTTTGGTTAAGCAAAGCGAACAACATGAGATTTAAACAATTATTACAACTTCCATGTGATTTCGCAACAGAGATCAAAATAGACACTAGCTTCTGCTCAAAAGCACTTCCTTGAAAACTGTCCGTTTAAAATTACTTCACTCTCCTTTGTAACAAGAGAAACGTGATAACCAACAGAAAAAAACTGCAAAGGTCAGTCCAATGAACAATTTTAGTACTCAAATTTTTCTCATTCGCTGACTTTCCTGGGGGCAAGTATTATTGAGATGGGGAAGATGCAGGATAGCGCTGACACTGCACAACTATTGCTTAGCAGGTTTTACCAAATAACCGCATTCAGTAGCTAAAGTAGGCCTACCCCGGCCCGCGTGAGATATTTTGTTAAAATAAGCCTCATGCAATTTTTATATAATCCATTTTTAGAAACTAGCATATCAATCTTCCACGTAGTTGCTGTATTGTGGCGTTGAGTCTTGCTCAAGCTTTGGAATCAAGAAAAAATCTAACAGTACTTTCGTTACTTGGGTATTTGATGTAGCGTCGAATCGTTTTTCTTTGAAGTATATAGTTAATTAAATACACTGTATAGAAAAACTTAAAACTATTTTCAAAATGCGAAATAGAGTATTTATTGCAGTATAACTGCTGAATCCAACCAACCGTTAAATAAGTACTTAAATGAAAACGATTGTATTTTATTTGCATCATCTTAAAGTTATCAAATTCTAAGTTTTTGAAAATTGTTCAAGAATATTATTTAGTTATACTGCTTTTTACGTAAACATGACTTTTTAATGACATTCTTGACATAATTATCTCAAAACTGAGTCAGTTTAACTGACATAAAACTTAAAATTAGATTATTTAATAAAACCGCTTTGCATTACAACTTTAAAACAGCAGATGACGGTAACTATTATGCTAATATTAGAGTACATATTTAACTATAGGAGCATGTGACACCATATAACTGGAAGGACTTTATGATTGTGAGAGACATTACCAGAGCAAATTACCAGAGAAAAATCAAATAGCATATTTCGTAGCACTAGTGATCTTAAAGTTTTACACAATGTAGTGCTCTGAATCAGAAAGAGGTTATTTTGCAATTTAAAGTTCCTTAATTTTTAATCCAAGCAGAATGTTTTTCTCAATTTCACTGTTGTGTACTTTTGTGAGGGCGCAAGCTTAAACAATAAATATGTTGCTCCAATTTTATAACTAAAATAATAGTAAGTTTCGGATGAGAAGCAAAATGGAGGAAAATCCATGATACGTCTTTTTCTAAAAAATATTTCTATGGCCAACAATATTACATCTACTAAAAACACGACACTGTAGAAAAATTGCATTTTGTCCACAAGGCATTTAAATCAAATGAAACAAACACGTGTATACGTTAAACTTTTTTTAGACATAAACTGTATGGCATTTGTAAATTATGTCGTGTCAAATTAACTAACTTGGCGAAGAGTATCAAAGATAGTAGACACTCTGAATGAGAACAAATTTGAATTGAAATTTCAGTTTAATGACTGACTAGGGATGCTTCCAAGGTGCTCCGAATGTTCAGCTATGCCATGTAGTAGATCTGGCCCAGTTTTTTGCGTAGATTTCAAATATATTTTCATTTTGGTGTAAAACGCAGACACGTAAAATTTGTGGCACAATTAAAACATTTATAAGTGGTATGTAGACTGCATTGAGTCGTTCAGTACTCCAAATACAAAAAGTTTTCGGGAAAGTATTTACTGCAGTTCTGTAGCCCATTTTTCGTAGATTATTACGCATATTATTTAGGAAGGTGAGATTGAAAAGTAACATGTACGCTAAAGGTACATTAAGGCAGCCAGCGATTACTCGCTTTTATAGAAGGTATCTACTGAACCTTTTGTGCTCTTAAAGGTAATAAGTTTTAAATGCCTCGTGTAAAATAACGGGAAACTCAAAATTGGTTGCAAAAAATTCGTATTAAGCTATTTGTATTCATTTATAACACTTATGATGCAATATTTTACTAGCCAGAGTGTACATGTTTCAATGAAAAATGCATCCTCTATTGTTTTGTACATTGTCCAGATGATATGGAGTATACTGTAAGCTTTTTGTGATCAATTTAAAGCAAAATTTAAATGATATCTATCATTATCTATCATATCTAGAATTAATCAAAACCCTTATGGTGGCACCGGTATTGCAACATTTGAAGCAATGATATGCAATAATATAGCTAAATTGTTTTTTAACCGTATGTATGTTCACAAAAGCATCAATAAATATCTCCTTTAAAAGCGGATAACCGCTTATTGCCCTACAGTACCTTTATTGTGGAAGATACTATTGAATCTCAGGTACCCAAATAATATGCGTAATAATCTTCAAAAAATGGGCTACAAAACTGAAGTAAATACTTTCATATAAACCCTTTGTATTTGGAGTACTGACCGATCCAAGGCAGTCTATATACCACTTACAAATGATTAATTGTGCACAAATTTTTTGTGTCTGCGTTTTACACCAAAATTAAAATATGTTTGAAATCTACGCAAAAAACTGGTCCAGATGCACCACATGCCATAGCTGAACGTTCGGAGCACCTTGGAAGCATCCCTAGTGAGATAATTATAAGCATCCATGGTAAACCGATAAAAGATGCTAAAACGTTATGTAGGTTAATTACTAGAATTACTTGGTAAATAGGAAACATTGATTTACATAAGTGACAAAGAAATTAAGTTGCAAATTATAATTAGTGTTGCATTTCGTTGTAGATTTTATCACACATTTGAGCTCCCATAAGATGAAAATTAAATTAGTAGAAACCATTACTCTTCCCTTTAATTATCTATTTCAAAAACAGCATGAATGTGTTTCATAGTAAGACTTGGCCTTTACCAATTATTAACAAGAAATTTCTTACCCAGAAATCGCACATATTCAGATATTCAAATAAAGAATTGTCATTAACTAGACAATTAAGTCATAAACACTACGCGTAAATAACTAAATTGCTGATAGAATGATGCTTTTGATTGCACTAACCACATGCAAGTATGAAGGTATCAAATACCTTCCTAATTTTTATGTTTTATTTTGACAAAATAAAATTAACAAAGTTTTATTTTGTCTTCAACCCCAGCCTCATGACCTTAAAGCCTGTCCCGGCCCGCGTGGTTCTCAGGCGCGTAGCCAGGTTTTTAGTCTGGGGTAGGCACGGCTTTGGTCAAATCGTTTTGGTACACAAATTTTTAATTACACAACTAATAATCATGTAAACGTTTATTAATCTTACGGTACGCCTAATTGGTCTCTAAGAATTTAAAACAAATTATACAAACATGTTTACAGTACAATCAAACGCTACCTTATATTGCGAGTGATAGCTCAGATAAAATCAGAGCAACAGAATTTTGCAGATCGATTTAACCAAAAAGAGTTCCTAAAGCCTTAAAACTCAATTAAAGTGTATACAAATTAATGCTAGCGCGCCAAGACGGCCATGGTCCTCCCAAACTAGATTTAGAAGTTGGAAATCGTCCGTTCTACTAAAACAATTGATATTAACAGACTACAAACAATTTTTGTAAAGCTATCATATATTTAAAGACTGTCATCTACTTTATGCCGCTGCCATTAGCAACTTGCTAAGGTTTCTTGAAAGATACTTTAAAACTTTGCAAAGACTCAAGTTGTGATTTTCAAAGCTATTGCATAGTATACGTCTAGCCAAACTAAACGTCTCTGGATAAATCTGTTGCTACAAATGTGTCTGATCTGAATGAATCATCCGTGAAGTTCATTTGAACCTCATTGAATCGGATTTTTTTGTAAAATTGTGACAGAGAAAGAATCCAAGTAATCCACACGTGACACGTACACAATTAGCAAGAAAGAGGTTCTAGAACTTGAAAGCAAGCAAGATGACACTGTTAAGTTTTACTTACATCCTGCTGCACGGTCTAGTATACTGAACTGACAATGTGATGCTGAGTTGCTGTTACTGAAATAAGTTTAGTGAACATAATGTGGTACACACCTAAAAAACTAATTGCTTAGATATATTTCTTTTTACTTAGAAGTCAGCAGGCGCCTTCCAATGTTAACAAGTATACTATAAATGGTTTGCATATAGTGCTTACACGTCACCACAATTTTGAGAAACGTTCCTCCTAACTCAATTAATGCAGATAATATGCTTATAAACAACCCAATTGAAAGCAACACGAAAATGATAACCACATTTCCTTTTAGTGTAGCACTTTTAGGCTGTACTGAGTCACCATTATCTTCCAAGTTGACGTGAGCGCTGACAGCTACCAACCAGTTTACTATTCCAGACTCGGTCAGATGTCTAAAGCGTTTAAATGTTTTTGGGAATACGTAGCCCTCAATTCGAATACCCACAGCTAAGTTACTGTACCTCTCTTCGCTAATAGAAATGAAATTTGAACCTTTAGCTTTCAAGGTTTGAGCATAACCAGCAGCTTCGTGCTCAAATAATATTGCAGCAGTTTTGTTGCATGACAACAATGGGTCCATGTACCACGTTTGTTCCTGTTGATAAAACGCTTCTTCTAAATCTGTTCTTCGATTAGCTTTTATTGTGAGAGTTGATTCTTTGGTGTGATTGCTTTCTATACTTGCATTTCCAAGAAATTTTATTGAATTATTTATATAATTCAAAACGTATGGATGCATTTTAGAGCTTTCAAATAAATTTTGCAACAACTTATGCGCTTCAGAGTTTATGTCTATTCCAAAGTCTTCATACGCCATTACTGCAGTATGTACTACGCTGCTAACATACAAAGGTTCTTCCAAGTATTCATAATTAAATGAAGACTTGATATTATGGCGCTTTATATTTAGAGGTAGAAAATATACGGCGGATTCTAAAATTTTAAAAGAAGATATTCTGGCATAAATTGTGAAATTGTTGTTTAGCAATTGTTGCAACGTTTGGTACAAAAGTGGCTGTCTCGGCAAAATCATCTTATATACGTTGTCATTGCGGTATGCATTGCTAAGCACAAGACAACCTAGAAATAATCCTGACAACAGTAATCTAAACCTTGGACTTCTTTCCATGTAGGACTGGAAAGGATCACCTTGCTCAAGCAAAATTTTGATTAGCCTAAATATGTTGTCATACCATTTTAACAAGTATCCTTTTGTGGCAAAATATTTTGATATAATCACAGCTAGAACCACAATAGCTATAAAAGTGCTAAGCCATATGTACGTATCAAATACATTTACAAATTGTTCAAAAGGAAACATTGACAAACCCTGCTGACCACAAGCAACAAACCGAAGTCCAGTATGCTTAGCATTTATAACCAGAGAATGTCTCCACAAACCATAATTTAAATCTGCTTCCCAATATTCTCTTAGTGGATTGAACTCTGTCCAACATTTTCTGAAGTCTATATTGCTTGAATTATCTTGGTTTCCGCCAATATAACGATTGCACGTAAATGGCCAGCCAGAAAGGTATGAAGCATTTTGCATTGCTATTGCACGTATTTCATAAAATGTTTTTGCAAAATTAGAAATCACAAAACGAAGTTCTACAGTATTTGTAAAATCAGTACTATTCGTCTGCCGTGTTAAGCCTGCGTAAACGGGGTCCTTCAGTAACATGTCAGAGTCGGGAAAATGCCAAATAATTTCATATGATTTGCTTGGATACGCAATATTCACAATATTTTTTCCTTTCATGTTTTTGAAATCTGGCATGGATATATGGTAAAATTCCAAGTTGTGTTGGCACATACACGGCCTCACTACAGCAATTCTGCTGACTTGTTTGCTATGCCTGTCTGCAATTGCTAATATGTATGCAAAAAATGCAGGAACGCTGTATTTTGGATTCTCTCTGAATTCCATTCCCGTAATCCACATCCAAATTTTTGCTGCCGTCACACTCAGCTTTTCATTTTCAAAAGGTATTATTACTTGAAACACAGGTAATGTCATTGCTTTTAAGTCCATTTGGTCGTCGAAATTTTCGGCAAATTGTGTTACTAAAAATGTTGGATGAAAATTACCAGAATCTTCTCCCAGCAGTTCGGGTGGTATTTGAAGATGTATCTGTACTCCGCCGTACCATGGTTTGCTTAGTAAGTGAGTTATTGGAAAACTGTACCCAAGAACTGATAAATTTCCTGCGTTGTCATCAGCGGAAAACCGTAGGAGGATTTCTTCTGGTGGGCATGCTGCGTAATCTTGAATTGAAGCCATTTGAGCTAGCTGGCTAGAATTTACAAGGGATGAGTACTGCTTTGCCAAATCTGGCCAATTTGCATGCCTTAACACAATTGGTACTTCCAGCTCTTGAATATCCACATTAAAATAGTTTGTGATAGATACAAACGATGTTTGATCGTGTAACAGAGGTCGCAGTACATCGGTCAAATTTGTAAATGGATATATTGCAGAGGCATATGCACTCCAATTTACAAAATTGAGCATGTAAAGCGGAACCCAGTCTATTTTTGAGCAATCTGTTGTTTCATTTTTAGGGTTGGCTGAGAAACTATTTACAATTTGTACAAGTACTAGCAACTTCGTAAGTAGTTTAGCCATTTTATGTCACTAATTAACTTTTACAAGATTGAATAATGGGATATGCGTAGAATGAATTGTATATTATTTTTACTATAAATCGTTCTGAATTATACAATTTTAAAGTATACTTTGATTAGAATTGACAGCTGATGACTCAGTATTCAGTATTCAGTTTTATTTGAGTGTTAAAAAATTTCAGGTAATACAATCAATAATTATGACTGAGTTCGATAGCGACTAGTATAAAACCACTGATTCAATCAGATAATCTTATAATTAGAGGCGGTGTATTTAGTTATTGTTCGGCAACTTAAGGTTCTCAGAAATTTTGTAAATCAATGTAGTTGCGGAACATTGAAATCAAATAACGGTTTTGTGACTCGGAGTGTTGGCGCTTGTTCAAATGCCAACATATTGAAACAGATATTAAAGTAATTTCTTAAGCACCTCTCGTGGATGGTTTTCTTTTATGGTGTTTTATAATAATTAATTTCATACTTTACTTAGCACTTAGTAGAATTTTAATCAACCAATCCACACATTGTAAACTATCGTACGATCCGCGCTCACTATCCCTTCTATGCGTTCTTTTATAGGGTTACCGCGTTTGTTGTTTAGAGACCACTATTATCAACGCAGCACATAATAAACTTAATTGAGGCGATTTGGTTAACATAAGTGTATACGTGCTTACATAGAGATGCCACCAACCTAAAAGATTGAAGTAAGCATATTTCAATTCCGCAAATTGAGTTCAGTCTTCAATAATATGTTTTTCTTTGCTTATGGTACAAACTCAAAAACAATATGTACGAAATAATAATAATTAACAATTTTCGTCTTTATCTTTGTTATTTTTAAAAGAAATAAATGGTAAAAATCTTTGCAGTAATTAGGAAGCATTATCATTTTCCCCATTGAATTTCTAAGTGAAGCAAACACTTCGACTTTTATCTTTAATGTCCAACTTGGTTTTTGTCATGTTATAGGGTTTTTAACCTATTTAACGGGGTTTCGAAAGTTATTAAATTATCTAAGGACTAGGAAATAGGCATAGGAAGTAAATATGGGGATAAACGATGAGGAGTCCTTCGCCGCCAGTGGTGGGAGCACGAGGAAGGTTATCACGACGCATAATACGCTTATCACTGAGTAGCATGATAGCAGCGCGTGGACACAGTTGGTAAGAGAGAAAGACACAGCTGAAAACGGAGTTTCGATCCCAGATTAGGGGGTTAAATTGGAAGATTAAAATGTAAAATGGTTCGAGAGACGGAGGTGTACAAAGGAGTGCGGTGAAGGAGATAAGGAGGAGGAGACCGGAAGTTAGGTGGAGGGTAAAGACAAGACACGGGACGCTGTCTTCGGAGAAGACTAATGTGGAACTGGGAATTTAAGCATTTATGTGGAATTTTCTAAATGTTTCTTAATAAAACTTGTATTAGTCGACTATTGAAAAATCGTGAGAAATTCCAGAAATGGATTGTTACCATGGAGTTATTTAATAGTTTCTAGCACTTACGCAAGGCAACTCATTCATAGAGATATTTTTAATGCAAATTTAACATTGCAATTTAGAATGGTTTCTTTTTTCGCCAAAGGACCTTATTCAAGTTCTTACTGACATGGGAACCTGTCTTAATTTCTCAACCACAGGTCAGGTGGTTACAATTCATAGCTCATTCAAAGGAACAATTTAAGTACTAATACACTGCAGTCCGGTTTTGTCCAGATTCGGGTGCGCATAGTCCGAGTTTTGCAAAAACATTTTGCGAAAATAAGCTTAGGATGCTACGACCCAGCTACGACAACATTCATTGTTTGACAACCACGACTCTAGTGGTTACAAATAGTAATTCATTCGAAAGAGCAACTTAAGTACATTTACACTGCAGTCCGGTTTTGTTCAGATTCGGGTGCACATGGTGGAAGAATTTGATTCAAAAATTACGACAGGGTCCCAGGCAAGTTGTAACTTGAATATGGCCCTTTAAACATTTGGTGTTCATTTAAAAACAATAAATGACATAGGTTGGAAGAAAATCACATGGGCTTTAAAACGATACTACACATTAGCCAATTGCTAGTGTCATTTTGGAAAAAAATAATCAACAAAACTGCTAAAATTTAAACAATTTCTGGACCATTCTCCATTGAAATGAAATCTCTGATTAAGCAAGTTTGGTATTAGAAGAAAGCCCATTGTCTTATTTCTACACAAGTGTTGGTTTTATTTTTAAGGAAAAGGTTTAAATTTTAGCAAGAAATGTGATACTATTTTTTCCTATGTTTTGCGTCACCTTAAATTTCGAGATAAATATTTAGATATTGTTGAAAATAGTGTTAGACCAGGAGAGGGAGTAGGGCTAATGGCTGTGCCATTTCTGTAGACATATGATCGAACAGAACGAGAAAGCGTAGGGAGTCAAAATCTGAAGAGTATATATAGTACCAAGCACTTAGTATTCCTATAAAAGGTACTAAAATGTGACTTAATTCTTGATTATTCTTGATTAATTCATTAATTAATTAATTCTTGAGCATCACTTACTGATCAAACTCAGCAAACATTTTTTATCGCTCTATAATTATAAAAAAATTCATGACAAGTGCACTTGTTTAAGAATCCCAATTTAATACAGCCAGCACCAATCAACATAATATTTATCTAACGATTGGATATTACATTTCCATGATAATATTGATTGTTTCATTATTTCAGATAAAAATTCATGCATATAATGGAATTTTTATGAAAACGTCGTTAAAGCTTTCTCGTATATAAAATATACAGATAAGTACATGTTCATTTGTTTTAAGAGTGTATGAGTAATAAGCTTGTATTTTCTATCATAATTTTCTTGCGGTCTTGAAAATTGTTCGGCCCCCTACAGGTCCCGGCCCCCGTGACGGTCACGGGCTGGCACGGGCGTCACTTAGCCCCTGACCGCATTACTTACAGTGATCAAGTCAAGGGATGGAATCAAGCAGAAGAAAACATTAATCCGGAGAAAGCACGCAGTAACGTGCATCAGAAAAAAGTAGACAGTTTCTTGGGTTTTGGTTGTCCAAACTTCTTGACAAAAGGGAAGAGTGGGTTGCTTGATAAGTACGTGCTTGTAAGGATTCACGTGCACAACCTTGAAGACAATCTTCCAAGGGAGCCTAACCCTTATTCCAATGGCCCAGATTATGTAATCGATTTTGTAAGATTGCTCAACGGAAACATTAGGGGTTATTCCAAGTGACTGATGAATGGCACGACACCTAAAATTTAAAGTGCTAGTGCATAATCTTATTTTATGATTCATTGATTTTAGATGGACGTATCGATCTAATAAAATCGCGAATAAGGAATATCCGAGCAAACTATGGAGACTTCTCGACTCTTCATGACATTGTATCGCTGTTTTTAACAAAACCGTATTCACTACTAATTACTAAGTTGGCCTTCTAAGTTAGCTGGAATGCAAAACCAATAAATCCGCTGTAGCAAAATTTAAGATAAATATACTAGACGCCACAATCGTTTTTAATTTCCAGAAAACTGGATAAATCATCAAGACGTTTCCAGCAATTCCAAACATTAAAATGAGTACTTTGGCAATACAAAGAAACACGGTAATTTCAATAAAATATCTGTTGCACTCTGAGCGTTCAAACAATTCATTAAATCCCATGCACTGATTAGTCCATTAATTGTGCATATTATGGCATAGCTTTTTTGGTCGTAAACATTCAATGACTGGTTGAATTCTAAATGGTAATTCAATCCAGAATGCTTTCAAATTTAACTTATACGCCTTTTACAGGAATGTAGACAACAGAAAGACATGAAATGTGCATCTCTATGAGTCCAAACAGCAACTATGCTTTCTCTTGATTAAGTAGGGTAAAACAATAGGAAAACGAGAGAAAACAGACTGCTGCTGGCGCAATGACCTTTACATTGCATAATGACGAAAAGCTATAATTAGAAGTATAATGACTTTGGGTTATTACAATACGTTCTTGATTGGAAGATGTGGAAACAAAAATCATTGGATAATTTATTTGAATATCGAAATCTGCTGAGTAGTTGTTGTAAATATTAGGTTATGTTGTTGCCCTATTTCAGAAACATTGTAAAACAATGAACTTTGAACTGAGAAGTTATAACTACAAAACACATTTGTTGTTGAGGTCGCCGGGAAAATACGTTCTGAAACGAAAGAATGGATATAACGAACATATTACGTTACAGAATAATTTATTTGACAAAACGTTGAAACAGGTTTGCAGTAACGTTTTGAGTTCTGTTATCAGGCAACAATAAGTAACGAGTAGCAGTTCTTGGTATCGACAATACTGGCATCAAAGAGTTGACATTGAATTAGCAATTTGCTTGGTTTTGTAGCTTTCTACAAGTGTATATGTTAATCTGAAATGGCAAATGACAAAACTTGTAATGCTTGTTATTGTGATTTTATATACACTGATTACATGAACAGTCTATTTGATAGACCGGAATGATTGAAATTAGAGCGCCATAAGTAATTACCAAGATATGTATTTTCAGCTGCCTTTAGGGTTACAACACATATATATGCCCTTAAAGAAAGGAGTAGAATTAACAATGTACATTCGTCAAAGCAACCACGCAAAGATGTTGACGCTTCTATAAAATTTAGTATGCTACAAAACTTTTAAACTCAACTAGTCCGTCCAAATGATGTATAATAATAACCCTTATATAGCATTTTAATCTTTCATTTTGCTTAAAACTAAACATCAAAGTAAATAGTTTCTATGAAAAGAAGCATTAATCTAGCTCCTCATGCTTCCTTTAATAACAAGCTAGTATTAATACGCAGTTTCAGTCACATTTTGTAGTTGTGAAGATTAGACATTGTGGTTATATTCACAGCACTAAACAACAGCAAGATAATCTGCCACTTAACAACATTGGCACTTTCCGTAATTCCCTTCTTCATATCTGGAAATAATCTACAAACATACAAATTGGATTTGATGTTTTATGTGGCGCAAGAGTTTTTATTCATACGACATGTGGAATATAAAATAAAATGAAAAGTGTTTTTCTTGCTCTATAAAATAGATTACATATTGCGAAACAAAAAATGTAACAAACGTGGACCGTACTGAGTACTTAGCATAATAATTTAAAATTGCACTTCTAGTACGTGTGAACTTGCAACATTGGGTACAAAAAACAATTGTGGGTATACATTGTATGTATTTACGTATGTTTGAAAAACTTGCACTCTCATTCTTACAAGTATTTTGCTAATCTAACCATAAGAAAGAAATACAATTTTTAAATTATTTTTTTCTGTTAAATGGGTTTAAAACCAAGATGAAAATTGCTTGGAACAGGAAAGATTTTGTACATTTACTTGTATAGCGACTGCTTAGTGAATGAAAAGTCTTGATTTTACAGAAGAGCGGTTGTCGTAACAAATGTATTTTAAAAGACAGAAGTGAGATTTCTACGGTTAAAAACTAACAGTTTTGTTTTCACAAAGACCAATTCATTTGCAGAAGGTAACGGTTTAGCATACTGCACAATGTTGCATGTAGCATGTTTTTGTTGTTGGTTCTGTGGTGCTTGGTTGTCAGTTTGCATGTTGCTTTGTATGTCACGAACATCCTTAAGCTTGTAATTATTCTACTCAGCTTACATAAACACTACAGAGCAATTTCTACAAAAGTAGAAACAAAAGTAACATAAAATACATCAGTATAAAAGTGACAATTTGATATATACAAAAATAAACACAACAACCCTGGAAATGGAATTGCTTTCAACACACATAATAAAGAAAGTGTGATAAAAACAAACAAAACGTGAGATTTAGAGATTACATCGGGAGGACTCAGTGCATGTACTTACTTAGATTATACCAAATAAAGTAGTATTTTTTGAATCTTGATAATACCAATTTAGGTCTCCTTTGAACTAAATACTCATACAAAACAATACTATAACAGTAATTCCAAGAAGTTTTCAACAAAGATGTTTCTGTATTTTTAATATTCAAATTCGCTTCAAATATGAAATATGAAATTGCACGTTTTCCAAGCTTCTCAGTCCTAACTGATTTCTTGTGTAATGTAGTTAGAAAATATCTTTGTGATATTTTCACTTTGCAATGATTTAGTAAGTAGCCACAGACCATTTACTCATTTTGGACATTTTGCCTGTTCCATCACCACCGTCCGTCCGTCCGTCGTCCCATAGAAATGAAATTTTGGAATTCTGTTTTTGTTAACAATTGCTCTCCATTGTTTCTTATATAAAAAGATTCAGACCAAAAACTTTTTGGAATAGGTTTGGAAGATCCCAATGCATCTTTTAATGTTTCAAGTTGACCCAAAAGTAAATACTTCCTCTAGTTCAAAAATTAAAAATGCATAACTCTAGTCTTTTACGACTTTTAGAAGTTCAGTTTCTTGGAATAGGTTTTTTTGCACCAACTGCAATTCCAAAACTATTTTTTGCTACTAAAGAACCATATTCAGCTACTTGTTTCAACAGTTACAAGGGTTTATTTGATACTTAGTCCTTATATACTCTATTCTGTAGCAGATTTACGTATTCTAAAATGCAAAGTAATGTAAAGTGAGTCTTAAACAATTTAACATGCAGATTTTTGTTCGCGTCTTATAGCAGCCAAATAAATACTCAATTCAAAGCATTGCTTGCACAAACAAATAATCTCAAAGCTTTTTGTCAAATCAGTAAACTTTGTAAACCTTCGCAATAAATCGTTGATATAAGAAGTTTAGGCTTTTCTAATAGTAAGCTTTTATAAATATGGGAACCAACAATTGTTCAAATTAGCTCTATTTGTAAATTCAATGGATGCTTGCCATTCTTGTAGGCACGTACTGATTGGGACAACACTGAAAGTGTACGACCTAAGTAAGATTGGAACAAGCACGTTTTTCGTTTTCCTTTCTTGCTTAAGGACACGAGTTGTTATTGTGAAGTGAAAGCCAACGCCTACATACTTAATTGGGAATTGTTATTGCTTAGAAAAAATGTTTTTTACAGAAGCCGCACTAACAAATTCAAATTGCTTTGGCATAGATTATGGGAAAAAGTTTCAGCAAATAAATTTCCCTGAAGAGGCTTCAAGCATTTTCCAAAGATGCTATTCCACATTTCCCAAGAAGATGAGCAAACTAATACAACTTTAACTGAAAACGAAGTAGGTAAATAAATTACAATTTCACATAAAAATTACGAAAAAGTTACGATTAACTAAACAAAGCTTTAGTTCGATAAACACAAAAGTAATTGTTGCGGGTTAAAGATGCTTACAATAGTTTCAAGTTTACGTGGAAGAGAAAGGGTGGGAGAAAGGTTTCGAGTAAATTGCCCTTCAAAAATTATTATGTCATCCGAACATGAAGCAGTTTCTATGAATCCTACAGCAAAATAACATGTACCTATAACACGTGCAAGTTTATCGCCCTAACGTATCATGTGTCATTGTTTGAAGTTGATTAGGTTTCATTTACGTGTGTAATGCAAACAGGCAAAACAAGTAAATACTATGAAACGGAGCTTCCATGTGTCAAACTCCTACGCCACATAACCCATCAAAGCAAAATAATTTCAGTTTTCCAAGTATAATGAAAATATATGCAATCTTATTCCAGGAACAGTAGGGCAACTTCCCATACACTTTTTGAATAACGTGAGATGTTCACAACGTCTAAAACTACTACAGATATAGTTTTAATTATATGTGTGGCGATAACTTCAACCTTCAATTTGAGCTGTTTTTCCCTTTCATGATGCAAAACTCTTTAACAAAGCAATGTAATTACTTTCTGACAGCGTCTATTATTCAAACACATGCAATAAATGAAATGATTCTTTTGCAAGGTTTGTTTATTTCACTGCCTGCAACGTTGCCTGAATTTTTCTACAAGATTGAGTGATATATGTCAATACATGCAAAAACGGAACTTAATGTGTAAAAATGAAAAACCATCAAGTTTGATATGAGTTGTTATAGGACAAAGTCTGTTAAAATAAAGATAAATGTAGTTAATTTGTAATTTGAAACGTAATGCTTATCTTGACGTTGAAAAAGTTAAACTAACAATTAATTAGTTCAGCGTTCATGGAAATATGAAAATTTATAAGGACTTGTAGTTTCTTTGAAGAAACCATTTCTGTGCACAATTTGCCGTTTTCTGGTAAATGTTAGTTGAAACTTCAAGTACTTCAATTATTTTGAGTTGGAGGAAACAAGTTTTTCTATTAGTTTATTTTGCTAGTTGTTAAATTAATATAACAATAACGTGGTAAATAATAATCCATTTTAGCGAGTTCGTAAAGTTCACTCCATTTACTTCGAAAATGATTCTTTTTGTGCCACAAATTTTAACTCAAAACTCAAGATGTTACTAGGAGCACAAAATTGAATTTTGGTTTGTGTACAAGCTGTGCTGTTTGTTTACTAGCATGTTTTGCAACAGGACGTGTAACGTGTAGAAAACTCTCATGCTTTAATATTGATATTCAACTACCAGCAGGTTTGTGTGTCATTGAATTATAAGTTTGTATACCATGTAACCATATGGTCTCGAAAGGTATGCCAGAAATCCATTTGCATGAAAAGGTAAACAAAACCTAATATAACTAACTTGAATAACTTTTAATAATTTTGGTTTACAATAAATAATATTGAGAAAGCAATAAATCCACAAGAATTTTATAAAGAGTACGCTACTGCGAGTGTAGTATTTCATAATGAAAACTATATGTTAAATGTTATTCAGACAAAGCAAAATAGGTTTAACAGTATGAAGCTTAAAAGATAATTTTATAATTGTATTCAGATTTCATTTTATGCTGAAAGCATCAGAGAAAATTACAGTTGATAGTGTAACATCAAAATTCACTTTTCATAACAATAGGATTTAAGTTATCAGATTGCTGAAGCTCTACTTGTAAACGGTATGCTGTAGAGCATCAAATGGTTTTAAAAAACGTTACATTTCTTCATAAACCATGTTTTTGGGTGATAAATCGGATACACTTGATTTTATACATCAAAAGCATTTTATGTGCAACATCAAGATTCTCTAAAATCCAATCTGACACTTTGGAACAAGGCACATCAAATAAACGGGATTTCTGTTTCAAGTAACAAAGGAAAAAACCTTGTACCATTTTTGGTATACAATTCTGTGTGACTTGTGTTGTAGTCGCACTTCAGTTATCAATGACGTTTGATACAGCTTTTGAGTAAAAAAATAGTCTGAAGTTTCAATTAAGTGTCATGCTGCAAACTAGAATTTCACACTTGTTCCACTACAATAAAGCCTTTCCTGTGAATTTTAATCCAAAAAACGTGGTTACTGCTAAATGTTATGCATAAATATAGAGCACAGAGGTATGAGGTTACAGTGGAAAACCTTAACTCTAAAATGAGCAAGTCAAACCTACTACAAAAGGAAAAATTCCTTTACGGTGTATTCATTTCCAGTCTGACGTTAGAATATTATAACAAATCGTGTATTGTAAAAGGTATTTTATTCTGTATCACTTCACACTTAGGAGAAGGCTCAAACTAAAAAATGCACACCTTTTTCTGTTTTATCCACGTGGCTTTGTATGGTTTTGCCGTTTGGATCACAGATTTCCAAGAAAAATTGGTCGTCTGAGCCAAACTCCGCAAAATCTGGTAGATATCGTATAATTCAAGTCATTTTTGCTAATCAAATAAACGAGTACAGTATATTAATCCTTACACGATTTTCATTGTCTAGACTTATCTTAGTAATAAATACACGCTCTTTTATCTCAAGTTTTGTGTATGCTTTATGACAAACCTTTTAAGCACCTGATGTGGACCAACTGTTGCCAGGAGTTCAAGTTTTGAAAATCTATAGAGCAGCTTGCTCTCATTCAAGTCTAACAATTTTTATGTAGTAACTAGTATTTTGATACAAACAGAGTTCTCTGTTCCATAATTTATAACCCAGCTTGAATTGGTTCATGTATAATACGAAAGTGATACCTATAAAATGTATAATATTCTTGTAGAAAGAAAACATGTGTTATTGACCTAAACTACATACTTCTCAATTTATACTACGCAGCTTGTTATTAAAAAACAGGATGTGCGTCACGTCTCATTACTAATGAAACTTGTCAACTGTAGCATCCCACGCTTTGTGTGCGTTTGTACAGGCTGCGTGAAAAACATACAGCAATTTGGGATTTTATTACAATTTCTCCGAAAATTATATTTGTAGACACGTTACTCAAGAAATATTATTTGCTCTAAAAAGCAATCACAATTCCGCTTGCGCTTTCATTCAGTAAACGTTACTACGTAGATTTAATGGCACGTGTTTGCAGGTAGGTTGGCAGGTTTGCAGTGGGGTACAAGCAATTTCACAGATAGGTAAAAACAGCAAACAGTTCTGCTGTTTACAAGTAAATTGTAAACAGTATTACGGTTTGAAAATTTGCTGTCAGTAAACTAACTGCTTCACCTCTACTTTTTTGCATCGCCAAATTTTGCAGAATTGATTTGGAGTTTAATAGGCTGTAATAATATTTGAAATGACAAGGTGAAATGAAGCGTATTTATGTACAGACAAAGCACTGATGTCCATTAAAATATGATTTAACACATTTTACATCAATGGTGAAGCATTGTTTCCCGACTCAAGTGTCCAAGAGTTTGTTCAAATAAAACTAGGTCAACTGATGCAACAATATACATTTTTCTTATATACAATACATTCAAAATACCATTTTAACATATAAAAGGTCTATTTCTTAGAACCAAGCTTTTTTCCGCTAAAATGGGCCAATAGAAAATGTGATTTTCTCATCCTAAATCAATCTATATATATATATATGAGGTGATTGTGGTGTTAGTTTGTCCCAAATGTAAACAAATAAAAAATGTAAACAAATGTAATTATTGTAAACAATGTAAACAATGTAAACAAACGTAAACAATGTAAACAAACGTAAACAATGTAAACAAACGTAAACAATGTAAATAAACGTAAACAATGTAAACAAACGTAAACAATGTAACAAATGTAGAAAATTCAAATAATGTAACTCCGGTAACCATGGCAACGTAACTACGGTAACTATGGCAACGTAACTACGGTAACCATGGCAACGTAACCACGGTAACCATGGCAACCTAATCACGGAAACCATGGCAACGTAACTACGGTAACCATGGCAACTTAACTATGGCAACGTAACTATGGCAGCCAGGGCAATGTAACTATGACAACCATGGCAACGTAACTTTGGTAACCATGGCAACGTAACTATGGCAACCAGGGCAACGTAACTATGGCAACCATGGCAACGTAACTATGGCAACCAGGGCAACGTAACTATGTGCACATTTTTATATAACAATAAAAATATATTTTATTCCGGGTGTTTTTCAAATGGCAGGGCGTATGCCTGCTGTAAAGCTAGTATTACAATATAATGCAATTCATTAAAAGTTGTTTATCTTTTTGCACCCTTCAGCAATCATTAGATTGAACAAACAATTCAGAGAAAGGTACGTCTAACAAACTTTTTAACTTTTTCTGAAGCAATGTTATCTGCGACATGTGCTCGTGAAAAGTCTACAGCACACTAAAGTTTTGTTTTTTAATCTATGTCATCCCAAACATTTGAGCAAAGCTCAAAATTCAAACAACGTGCCAGAATTGAATATATGTTTATATAGTAATTTGTTGCAACAGAATCTAAATCTGGTATCGTTTCAAGGACACACTAGCAATGCATTGTTTAGACTGTGCTAAACGTTTAGCGATACTACATGACATTTGCACAACTGTCTAGCCATTGCTTTGCCTTACAAATCAATAGGTATTCCAATTGATGATTCCTATACGAACATGTAAAATATACAAAAATCGAACTAAACAAACAAAGTTACACAGTTCTGTATACGGTATTGCATTACGAAAACTCTGATTTAAAAATACGAAAGCTTTCTCTATCATTCTAATTAAATTTACAAGTGACGTAAGAAGAAAAACTTATTTTACACTTAGTATTTGTAATATTTATAAAAATATAATAAAATTTTAGGAGAATATTCATCATTTTGACCTTCAAGATAGCTAGGTTACTATAATAATATAGGGATTTTTAAAACATTCAGCATTGATATTATCAAATGGTTCTATCTTTAAGCAGTTACACTTTGATTGTGTTAGATGAGCAAGTCCTTGAAGTAAAACTTTTCCTATAAACAAATTTAGTTAAATTCTGTCATTGTTAACCTGTTATTCTTTGCTGTGCAAATCTACATAAATAAATCATCAGTCAAGCAAACTACTAATTATATCTTGCATTAACGAAGTACCAAAACAGAAAGCCGTCGATATGTAGATTGGACAGGATGTCGTATGGAGTAGTGGGCACAACGTTTTGTTAAGATTACGTGTTCAGTATTTATAAATTCTCCAAATAAAGTCGAATTTAAACAACTCCAAGAGCATGCTAATTTATGAATACTCTATCATGACTTTAAAGGAAAATCCTTGAAAAATCCTCATGAGTTTCGTACACCTTACTTGCAGCCGTGCATATTTTAGCCTGGCGTCTCAGCAAAAACCCTTCACGCTTGACTAGAGTTGTACACGAGTTGTTGTGTCTATTTTTTACAAAAATATGTTTGCACAACTTCAAACAAAGCATGATGAGTATGGACATCCACTATGAAAAGTATGCTTATATTGAAATCCAATGTAAATAAGGTTTCTAAATGTTGTAAGTTTACCTGAAGCAAATTAAATAAACGCAAATTTCTTGTACTAGAACGAAGCTATGGAAAGAGTTTTTGTAAGCATTAAACTTTTATTAGTTTCTCGAAAGTTAGTTTAATCAACAATTTATTCTTAACCATGACAAACTTTAGTAATATCTGTAATAATAAAATGTATAACCTTGAAACCGTACTTTATTCATAGACTAGTAGTCTAAGACTATAAGATTGATATAAATCTTATACAGTCTGTGTCAATTGATAGGGGCCAAACCAAAAAAGTTGCATAACTTTTTATGAGGTTCTTCATTTGGTCTGGTATTACTACACATACATTCTTATACTCTAACAACTATAACCACCAAGTTTCATAAAAATCGTACAGGCTATAGAAAAATTAGGAAAAAAATTAGAAATTCTGAAAAAATTTGGTGTCCCAAAACCAAGGGGCCACCTTAAAGTACTGAAAGTAATTGGTGCCGTACATGCTTAGAATCAATTTTTTGAGAGAGAATATAGAAATTAATGGCTACTAGACTAGTCTCTGGTTGTTAAAAGCGGTATGAACAAGTTTAGAAAAAGCATATTTTGTCACGTTCAATGTTTGCGCATAGATTGTGAAAAAATTCTCCCCTGAAATCCCAAAAACGCAACCAAAGTTCCCAAATTGTTCCAGTTAATTCAGTTTGATATGCTAACTAGTTTATCTATTCTAAACACGGGTTTTGTTTTAATCTGTACGTTATTTGTCAACTAGAGTAAGCGTGTATGGTCAAAATGTTTGTACAAATTTTAATATAATTATAAAGAAACATCCCAAAATTGGAATAGAAAACTCATGTTGTATAATGTTTTGCATTATACAGCAAGCTTGCAATCTTCTATGGTATGGTAAACCCAAAAAAGTGCAATTTTTTCCAGTAAACCTTGAGGATTTATGTTTGTTGCAGCTTGTCTTGAGACCAAAGGAACGTGGATTCCATTTAGCGAGCTGCCCAAGTAGTATAGGGATCTAATAAAACAGGATATGTATCAGTGTGTTCATATTTAACTATATTATACATTTTAATAATATATTTGATGGCAGCGTCACAAATGAGTGGTATTGTCTCCTAAGGAAAAGTTGGTGCCCGTAAGGTACTCATGGAGTGACATGGTGTATAAGTTTAAGACTAAATTGTGCTGATGCTTTCGATGTTCAGGCACTTTTTCCGTAAACATTGAATCAACTATTTGCTTTTTAAGAGACACGTCTGTTTTTAAACGACCATAATTGCTCATATTTCATGAATCTAATCAAGTAAAATCTTCTAGAACGACAAAATGTAACAGGGCACCACCGAGCATGTATCAAGAATCAAGTGAAAATAATTCTCAAATTGCTTTTATACACAATCTCTTAACAGAAAACATCAAACTGAATTAGATGGAACAAGTTTGGAAACTTTGGTTGCGTTTTTGGGATTTCAGGGGAGACTTTTTTCACAATCTTTGCGCAAACATTGAACGTGACAAAATATGATTTTCCTAAACTTGTTTTCCGCTTTTAACAACCAGAGACTAGTCAAGTAGCCATTAATTTCTGTATTCTCTCTTAAAAATTGATTCTATGCATGTACGGCACCAATTACTTTCAGTACTTTATGGTGGCCCCTTGGTTTTGAGACACCAAATTTTTTCAGAATTTCTAATTTTTTTCCTAATTTTTCTATAGCATGTACGATTTTATGAAACTTGGTGGTTATAGTTGTTAGAGTATCAGGATGTATGTGTAGTAATACCAGACCAAACGAAGAACCTCATAAAAAGTTATGCAACTTTTTTGGTTTGGCCCCTATCAATTGACACAGACTGTACATTAATTTGATTCTCCAGAATCACAGTGGATTAATAAAGCGGAATTTCGTCATAAATTAGTATTAATTTTATCTGCCCACAAATCAGTCTTTCCCATCATCTCCTTTCATGGGAAGCTTTCCTTTCAGTACAAAGTTCCTTGATTAATGATGTTTCCGCTGGATAGGCCAGTGTCGATCAAATCTGCAAAAATGCATCAATATATTGTTTCTGAACTCAAAACACTTACCAAGCAGCGCAAACGAAAGAGAAATTCTGCATTACGTTGCATAAGCTACATTACTGCATTAAATGATACAGAATCAAGTAAGTGCGGATGGATGCTCTAATGAATTTCATTTCTATCGTTACATCGATTGAGCAGTCAACCGTTAAGTAAATTACGGGATATGCGTCACGTGCCCTGTCTAATAAAACATAACCGTCCTACACACACATAGTTATCATGAAATAGTAATAATTGTTGTATATGATGTAAGAAACCAAATATATTATTGATTTCTGCAAAACTGCTTGCTTGTAGGTATGCAAATAATATGTCAATTTTCAAGGTTCTTCTAATTATTTACAAATTTAATCGCAGAAACTACCTTACGTTATGGGCTGAATGATTTTTTAAAATTCACGATTTTGCACGTTACATAATACGTATTCAGCCAATACTATGTAAAAATAATTGTTTTCGGTAGCAATGGAATAGCCATGTTCAAACAAGTCACTCCAGATCAAACTTATGTTCAGCAAATAGATTGGGTAAACAAGTATCCATGTTCTAGAAACTTTAGAAAACTATGAAAACAACTCAGATCCCTTACAAACCGCAGTTGCATCAAGGTCAGAGGTTTGAAAAAAATAACTGGCACTAAATTAAAGCTTGACCAGCTGCTTGACAAGCATTTCATTCGCTTTTCACGAACATACAAGACCTCAGTAAATATTGAAACTACTTACCACAATTTTTAAACTTTTGTGTTTACAGTTTGCGACTTGGCCACAACTATCACTGCCACTGACATATTGTTTGGATCCTCCGGGGTAGCAACCGTAGCTGATTGTGATTTTAGGACAGAGCACCATGTACATACAAATATTTGTTTAAAACTCTCCCGAAACTTTTGATTCAACAGAGCATACAACACGGGATTTACACAACTGTTCAAACTGCCCAATAGCTGTGCCGCTGGTATTAAAATAGGAACTATCCACTGTTCGAATTCACTTCCGCGAAAATCTTCAGTGTACCATAGTTTCACTCTGCCCATTATTAAATAAAGTGGTACCCAACAAAAGAAAAATGCAAAGGTCAGTCCAGTGAACATTTTCAGCACGCGCAACTTTCTTTGTCTTTGAGTTTCTTGAAGATAGTTTGGTGCATCAGAACCCAACACACTCTTCCATATAACCACATTGCAAACTGTGATCAATAAAAAGGGCAGAATAAAACAAGCAAACACGTGAATCAGGAGAAAGTAGACAGTTTCCTGAGTTTTAGTGCTCCAAACTTCTTGACAGAATGGAAGTTGATAATCCAAGTCAGAAAACTCGTCTTTGTACGGATTCAGGTTCACAACTTGAAAGACAATTGCCCATGGTAGTGTTGTTATCAGTCCAAGTGTCCAGATTACAGCAACTATTTTGTAAGCTTGTTCAACGGAAATGTTGGGCGTTATCCCGACAGATTGATGAATTGCACGGAATCTAAGAAGACATGCAAAATCTGTTAAGATGCACAATTGTGGAAGTATTGGAGTAATGTGGGCTTACCGATCAAGAGAAATGGCCACTAGAGAATACACAGAGCTAAATACGGAGAAGCCCTGGCTATAGCTTGTAATTTTGCACATGATTTCACCAAAGACCCAAGCTTAAAATTTATTAAAAAATTCACTTAAAACAAAACCTTGGATTTTATGCAAAATATTTTTGTAAAACTTACGCATTATCAAGTTGGCTACTAGTGTAGCTGGAATGCAGCAAAGAATTTTTAGCAAATCTGCAATGGCCAAGTTGAGAATAAATATACTTGAAGCTGTTTTCTGCTTCAGTTTGAAAGCAAATACATAGATTACTAAAATATTTCCCAGAAGTCCAAATAACAAAATTATAAAGTTTACAATGCACAGAAAAATTGTGTATGGAACTGTGTGTCTAAAACACTCTCTATGTTGAAATAACTCGATAAAATCCGAAATGCTTTCTAGCTCCTGGAATGTGCAAAATGTGGTGAAGTTACTTTCGTTGCTAAAGTTTCCCGATATATTGGATAACGTAAAGTTATCTGAAATTATATTGAGTGACATGTTGAACTTGTAAACCTTGAACAAAATTTAGACTCTAAAGTGAAAAAAGAGTGGAGAAAATTTTATACGTGTGCGTTGCTCCGTGTCAGAACTGCAACTGAAATGGTTCTATGGTGTGTAGCGTGAAGTTAGGGTAAAAGTGGAGAAAGCTGGGCGCATCGGTTTTCCCATGGGAGGTTCTGTAGCTGTTGCTGTTGCTTAGTATACGCAAAGTGCATTAGAGGTTGGAAGCAGCACAGCAGATAGCAGGCAACTAAATATGCAATGCATGAAAAAGAAAAAGGACGTGCTTTTACCAAAGAAGCTTTGAAGGTCATGCTGTTGTTTGTAACTACAAGAAAAACCAAGTTACAAAGTTAACGATTCTACGTTGTTATTATGCAAATGATATCCATGATAAAAATAAAAGAGAAATGTTGTTAAACAAATACGCTTTTGTACAACAAAGAGTTCCGGTAATTGGCTTTTGATAAAATTTGACATTAGTTTAGACAATGACTTTTCCTTTTTGCAAAAAATTATTCTATTGATTGTCAAATAAATTAGAAATATTGAATAAAGAGGAATTATTAAAAAATTAATTGGCCTTTTCCAATAATTGGTTTGACAAAAGAGTTTTCCGGTTTATTCTATTCACAACATTTGCCATGAAAAATATGCATGAATAATGTAAAATAAGCAGGAAAATTATATCAAGCAAATATATGACAAAGAACTTTCTAGCTGGATGGTATTAAATGACACCAAAATTACAAGTAAATTGGCCTTCGGCTTCAGTTTTCCGGGTTTAATCTATGTTGTAAGCTCTTATTTGCTAATGATGCTCTTATGTAACCGGTTTTTATAACTTAATTGTATATAATAGCTTTTGGTGCAGAAAAATTACATTTTATATTTAGAACTGGATGCCTACTTATGTTCTTGTATAAGGTTGAAATAAGTATTTAATTAGCAATTTGAGCTTGTAGTATGTGCTTCAGTTGAGCCTATATGTTTACATAGCCAAACTAGTTCATTTTTATTAAACTTAACACCACTTTCAAAACTTTGTTAAAAGGATCTTCAAAATAAATGTCTGAAAAGTAATAACCCAAAATTAATATCTAACGAGGAACAGGTCTCAATTATGATCAAAGGATTTTTAATGGGAAATGTAGGTGCTTTTTCAAGAAAACAAGTTTTGTTAAAAATTGCTCTTTCATTACTCTACAAGTTGTTGAAGCACGAAAAGATACCTACTTGTATGAGATTAGTGCTTGTTTGAGTTAAAATAGGAAATCATCTTTACAGGATATAATAGAAGTTTTAAATGATTATAATATAATGTAATAATTCCGGCTTTTCTATTTGACAATTTGTGCGTTATGGTTGAAGTAAAAATATACGTTCAATTTTTTCCAGTTATTTAGACCCTTGCAAATGTATTTTGAGTATAATTACATTCACGTTTTTGCATATTACGTGTGCGTTTTATGATTATACAATGCAGCCCACGCCCAGAAATGCAACAACGACTTTTGTACGAGTATATGGCATTCAGAAAATTAACAAAAGAATGAATAAAATCTTAATCGTTACAAATCTAAGCTTTTATTCCATTATGCAAAATATGCTAAGACTGCGTACTCTACAACATTATTAAAATATTCTAGAATTTGCTGCTTTTCCGATTGAAAGACCAAAAATCGATTTTTTATCAATTTTAGTTGAGCCAAATTACTAAATGTATTTAAGACATGGTGAAAGCATCCACACATCTAAATTTTGTTTTACTTTCAAGTTTTGTAAAGTAAACTTAAATGCACTCATGCTTTTATTTCAAATTGTCAAGAAGTTTTATTGAGAAAATATTTTTTATTTGCATATATTTATCATCCTGAAACCCCTAGTAGCTGTATTCAACAAGGTATAATATACGTTTCACTTGCACATTCCCCCTGGCAGCCAACAATCCTGTGCATTTGTCAGTTTTCATTTTACTTTACTCTGATTGCAAATCCTATCAAGCGTTAAGCCTCACAATCCACGTTGCTTTGTCATGTCAGTTAAGCGTAAGAATGAAAATGTGGTCTGTCTTTTGTCCGTTAATGAATTGCTGCTGCTAGGCTAAATTCTTCGTATTTCCTGTTGGGTTAGCTGTAGTAATGATGATGTTACACGGCATTCAGCTGAGCACACACGGCATGACTCGGAATTCAAATTAAAACCAACATACCAGTATCAAGTGGTTGCATTTATCCTTTGTCAATTCTAAGGTTTCAAAGCCTGAATAGACAGGGAAAGTGCAATAATCTTCATGCTTGTTTTAATGAATAATGAAGGTCATTGCAATTTGTGATGATGAGGATTTGTTATATTTAAAGTGAAATTTAAAGGTTAAAGACAATTATATGGCTTGATGCTAGGGCATGCGAATGCTGGTAATGTAAATGCAGTACACATTCTTTGTACGTAAGCAATCAGATGTCCATAAACAAACATATTCTTCATTTTTGAAAGCCTTTTATGCAATTTTCAAATAAAGCAACAATAGTACCACAAACAAAAATTTTGGCAATTTTGTATTTATTGATTTGGCTTATGTCTATAACTAATATAAAAGCTAAATATTTTTGTCCCCGATAAAAATTTAAATTACTTCAATTTTAAAATTAGAATTTAAGAATCAGGATGTTTTATCTTTATCAGTTTTACTTTCTATATTACAACATTAGCAGCCAAACTGTTGGTATTTTGGTAAAAATACAATTTTTATTTGTGATTCAAAACTGTCCATCAGACTTGTTGTTTCAAGGTTCAAACCTGCAATTAAATAAAACATGTGATTAGTTCATTTTTCAAGGTCTGAAGAATACAATAACTTATTCATATAAAATTACGTATTTTAAATAATAGAAGAGCCACAAAATTTCATATATTTTCCCTGGGAAACTGCGCAGTTTAGATATTTTCTAAGGATATAAATCAATAAAATGCTCAAATTTCCAGAAAAAAGAAAAGGTTAGAACGTTGTCATTCTTCACATTTTCATCTGCTGGTGATAGTTCAATCTAAAATCGATTTTGTTACAAAACTGTGTCCACAGAAACATTTACAGTCTACAAACATACCTGTTCTACTTTCACTTTGATACACAATGTTGTAATTTCCATATCTCCTACATTCCACCTGCTACAATGCGCTGTCATTTACCTATCCGTGAGATCGTACATTCGTACAAAAATCGATACACAGATCAACACTGTAAGTTTCGTAATTATATATGCAGACGTAACTGCTAACTGCTAGAAAACACGGAATCCAAATAACGTTTATTATACCCACATGATATTTTTATTTTAACTTGCGTAACCAATCCAACTTGCTACAAAAACTCATTATACTCATAAACTTTCTTATTTCATAATAAGTTTCTACTTTATAGCTTAAATAAACATGCTTTACAAAATGTCAACTAATTAAAACTCGAGTTGTAAAACTGGTTGGTTGATTGCACAACTACTTTGATTTGAACATACATCTAGCATCCGCGACTGTTTCGACAGATCTACTACAAGTTGAAAATGTTTCTTGGGAAAATGAATAATAAACTAGCTTCGGGGTTCAGGTTTCCTAAGAATTTCTAAGCCTTTGAAAACAAGTAATGTAAATACAATTTCTGCCTACATTTTTATTCTAGGTATTCCCACGAGCTATAACGTTTTTGTGTTTTTGGCATTTTATGCAATTGTATGCTATTGATTTTCCGTGGAAGAAGAAATTGTACAAAAACGCCAACCGTTACTCAATTGCGCAGTTGTAAAATAAAATGGAACAGAATAAACTATCAATGTAATAAGTTGTACGTTTTACCAAATTTATTTACCTTGTTCAGTGTCCATTTCCTTGTGGTACATTAACTGGAACAATTACCGCAATGGAAATTTCCTCCTCTCTATTTCTGGGTGAAACCTCGCGAGATTTTAGAATCGGACAAAATCTGCACACAAATATTTGCTTAAAGCTTTCTCTAAACTTTTGATTCAACAAGGCATACAGTATGGGATTAATACAACTGTTACAACTGCCCAGTAACTGTGCTGCAGGAACTAACACACTAACCAACCACTGTTCGAATGAACTTCCTCTATAACTCTCAGTGTAAAATAGTTTCACTCTGCCTTGTAATATGTAGAGTGGCAACCAGCAAAAGAAAAACGCAAAGGTTAGTCCCGTAAACATTTTCAGCACGCGAAGCTTTCTCTGTCTTTGAGTTTCTTGAATGCCTGATCTGTTCATATTGGGAAAGCTGCAACTTGATGGATTTTGCAAACCACTACCCAGTACACTACGCCATATAACTATATTGCACACAGTTATTAATCCAAAGGGCAGAAGAAAACAAGCAGTAACGTGAATCAGGAGAAAGTAGATAGTCTCTTGGTTTTCGGTGGTCCATACTTCTTGACAAAAGGGAAGAGTGGGTTGGCCCAAGAGGCTTAGGTCAGGGTACTCGTCTTTGTAGGGGTTAAGATACACAACTTTGAAAACAAACGCCCACGGCAGGGTTATAAATAATCCTAGTATCCATATGATACAAACTATTTTGTAAGATTGTTTAATGGAAATATTGGGAGTGACACCAAGTGATTGGTGAATGGCACGAAAGCTAGAAAAAATAAAGAATAAAAGTTTAGATCGAGTTGAACGCCTTATATAAAAATTTCGATTTTTGGGGTGATTTACCGATCAAAAGATATTGCCACTAGAGAGTACACTGAACTAAATACGGAGACGCCTTGACTGTACGTTGTAATTTTGCACATTGGCTCACCAAAAACCCAAGCTGTAATAATATAAAAAATATTAAAATGTTGCTAAATGGAGAAATAAGTTGTTTAAAAAACTTACGTATAATCAAGTTGGTCACTAATGTGGCCGGAATACAGCACAAAATAACCAGCAAATCCGCTACTGCCAAATTCAAAATAAATATGCTGCTCGCCGTTTTTTGTTTTCTGTTTCACCACAACCACATAAATCACCAGTACGTTTCCCACAAACCCACATAACAAAATAAACAAATTTGCCAAACACAGAAACACAGTAAACCCTGTACAATGTCTGAAGCACTCTTTGTGCTGAAACAGTTCAAAAAAGTCTGAAATGCTTTGCAGTTCTTGAAACGAGCACATCAAAGGAAAACTATTTGTGTCGTTGTAGTTTAACGACTGGTTAATATATGTTAGGTTATCTAACGGAGTATCTTCTAATAGCAGCATTTTGAATATTTTTCTGAAAAATACAAGAGCAGCGTAGAAGTTTGACGTGCTTATTGCTCAAAGTCACAGCGTCGACTGAGCAACTTTCACTGGTTGCTCTTGCTCATAGTATATTATTGAGTGGGTGAAAGCACAACTGAACACAGGAAAATAATCCAGATATAGAAAGCGCGTACAAAAGAGAAGGAAAAAGCGAAGCATGCTTGTTCACTAGGAAATCTGGGCTTTGTTCATCTATGTATATAATTGATTTCATCCTGAATACAAGCACAAGCACTACATGGCAGTCAAAGTACATCTCCTTTTCAAAAGATCAGTCTTACGTACCATTGAATTATTTCATGTAGTGTGTAATTCCAGTTTTTTCTAAAGAACCTACCAGGAATGAAACAGAACTCATTGAACCTGTACTAAATGAGTAGTATTGAATACGACATGCGATGTATAAAGAAATTCAATGGAAAATGAAAGAGCTCAGTAAAAAGTGAGTGTGTTGTAAAAATATGACAAAAAATGCTATAAACCCTGATCTCCGTTTTTTTGGTATTACATGGAATTAATCATGTGTGTGTTAAGGAAAGGTAAAGACTAATGACAGGAGTGTAATTCAGAGGAAAAGTACTTTCTAATTAAAAGGTGTAGTTATAAATTAGTGGTGTAGGATGGAACAGCATATTACATGGGGATTGTGGGCGTAGGCGTAGAGAGTGGGCAATATTTGGTATATTGGGTAAACCTGTGTTCCTACCTTAATATAACTCTAATTGGTAGGTAAATAATGTATATATGTCCTTGACACTAATTACTCTATTTACTTTATACTTCATTTTTTACGTGTAATTAAAACTGTGGATGACATAAGGTGGCGTTGGAATAGCTGATATTAGAAGATTATGTCATATTTGCTAGAATTAGAAATTACAAGGCATGTTGATTCAAGTACATTCTTCTAAAGTTCAAAGAGCATACTTGTCTACATGCTTATACGCTTTCACAGAATTGGAATTGGGATAAAGTCAGGTTGTTTTATAGAATGCTCAGATCAAAGTCTCAGCAATATTAAACATAACCTTGCGTTCATAGCATGCCATACACTAATCAGGTTATCACATTTACTAGGCAAATCTGAAGATAGCTAATTGCCACTTGAACAAGCCTTTTGCAAAAATTGATAAAATGGGATAAAATTTGAAGTTCAATTTGTCTGCTATTTAAATTGGTTTCTTTCTAAAAAAATAAAGAGGTATTATGAGTACTTCCGGAAAAAATATACATGCATGTTAGAACTGTATGGTGGATTATGTATGTCTTTACATTTTAATATTATTTTAGATTTTGCAGACATTTCAGAAAGTTGAGAGTTTTCAAAGGACGTACAAAATAATAAGCTAGGTAGCTACTCTTAAAAAGGTTGACCTTTTGCTCAAATTTATTTTCAAATTTAAAGCAGGATTTCCGGCTGTGGAATGAAAAGCCAGTATATTAAAGAAGTTTACACAGACCAAATGACCACACAAATACGGAGAAAAACTTTTTGACTTATATAAAAGTGAAAGGTAGAAACATTTCCGGTTAAGATAGAAAGCTAAAAGGGTGCAGTGGTACATTAACTCACCAACGTACGTAAAGCGTACTGATCAAAGGACAAAATCTTGTGTGTACTCCTACCTTACGTACCGGAAGCTGTGTGTCCGACGCAATTACTAAAACACGAAGTTAAATGCGTGGGTAAATAATACCTTGAAAAATGATACATATGGCATTTGAAAACTTATTAAATACCAACACCTTATTAAATATGCAATATAACACGAAACGTTTTTCCGTGTTGAAATGATTAAATTATAAGCTATAAACATTGAAAGATGACTCAAAAATTTTAAAATTATTAAGCTTCTTTGCAAATTTAATTCAGCACGTGGAGTATTTTGAAGTCCTTTAAGAATCCAATTACAGGCAAAAATCTTTTTTCTGTCGTCGTGGTCTAAATAGACGTGAAGGTTATACATCACAAAAAGCTCTTGTGTGGGGTTTTTAGGCTCTTTGCGACTTAACTTTCAAGAGGCAACCGTCAACAAAATTAGTTTTCATATGCTTTCGTTTTTCGGGAGTTTCGTGCTGGTGCATTTATAAAGCAGAAATTAAGAGGAACTGGTTCGACACACTTAATACCTCTTCAAGGAAATATGAAATAAATGCGATAATTTGATAATTGATAAAAAAGAGTGAAAACTACTTGAGAATTTGAGAAGGCCATTAGTAAAGTAAACAAATAAAAAGAGTAATGGTAATGTACTTTCGCTAATAAAAAATGCGTTCACACAAACCTTTGTACCGATAAAAATATTTCATACCATTTTCCTGAATTATGACAAAATTGTTTACAGTTCAAAGTGTTAAAAATTACGTAATAGCAATGCGTCTCGGCACATATTTTCTGAAAATTATTTTCACACAAGCACAATGAGCTTCATTCTAAGCTTACTCATCATCAACTGCATTTAACAGAATCAACTTTGTACTCAAGTGTTTTCGCAATTTGATTCTGTGTATTGTGTAATCGTCATCCAATCTCGATGTTTCTCAATTACTCTCAGTCATGCTTTTTACGCAGGTGCATAATATTCCAGCAAACAGATAAGCAAAGCATGAGTTTCATTCAGTCGGATAAACAACATGTTATCATAATTAAATTGGAACCTTGAACAAAAAAATGGAAAATGACATAATTGTTTTGCAATCGGTAACATATATATACACACGTGGTTTTGTGAATAAAATCATCAGTTTCAGTTTGATCACGAGCAAAGCACAATCAGCGATAAATTCTTAAGTTAATTTTTTAATCAAAAATGGCATTTAGCTATTCCACAGTATTTTTGGGCTTGATTGCCCTAGCCACCGCAAACCATAATATTACCTCACCTCCCATTACCGATTGGGGAGTTTGGGGAAGATTTGAGCGTTGTGGGTTTGGCCGTTACGCGCAAGGCTTTCAGTTAAAAACTGAGCCAAATCAATATCTGGGTGATGATACAGCCTTAAACGCCATTCGTCTTTTTTGCGAAGATCCATACCGACCTGATACTCAGGTTATTACTAGTACTATAGGAGATTTTGGTTCATGGGGCGATGTGTTTACTTGTTATCCGGGAGTTTTAACGGGTTTCAGATTGAGAGTAGAGTCTAATAGACAGAGTGGGGATGACACGGCTACCAATAATGTTAGGTTTTGGTGTAGTAATAAGCCTAATGAGTATATTGAAGGAGATGGTATGTACTGGGGAGATTGGTCGGAGCCAAGGCATTGCTATGGAGGTCAAGCCATTTGTGGAATTCAAACTCAAGTGGAGCCCTATCTTGACGATGGTAAATTTATGCTAAAATTTTTAAATGTATAATATGAAAAAAGTTGTTGGCATTGAAGTTAACACGTTTCCGTTTTTTGAAATAGGTGACGATACAATGCTGAATAACGTGTTGATGGAATGTTGCGATTACGCAGCCCATGAACTGGAGGAAGGTTATAAGCACGTGGAAGAATTTGGAAGGTATCCCGAATCAGTCAGTCCAAAGTTTGCTGACTTTATCAGATCTGCAATGGCCGTGAAACTTCAAGATAAAGAAAATGGTCGTCAAGCCAATGCAGAAGTAAAAGGCAGAGTGGTCACCACTGTAAATGTGCAATCACAAGCAAAATCAAAAATCTGAAAAAGTGCACATTTTTATGCAATATTTATAATTAGTGTTAATTGTAATACATACAGTATGAAACCAACGAGTTAAAGTTCGTAGTATCATGCTCTGTTATTGAAAATGCCATTTTTACGGAAATAAAAGAGTAACAATTTGTGATCGTTGACACCCCAAATTTTTTTCCTTCTGATTTCAAATGTTTGGCTGTTATTAAGTACATAGTACTAGGCCCACCAAAGTGGTCAAATGAGTTTTGGACTCCAAAACCTCTCTACTTAGGAATGGCGGTCTGTTGAATATTGATAAAGTGGGATCAAAATATTCATTTTTCTTTTAATCGGGATCAGTTCTGGAACAGATTTTTTACACATATCATGAAAAGCAGTACCTAGATGGGCACTATACCGACCACTCTGCAAACCATTACTGTGATTTTACATACAATTTACAAAAATTGCAAAAATTTGATCGGAATTTTGTTAAAAATATTTTTTCAAATTTTAAGTATATTATTATTATAATCACCCAAAAGTGATGCAAATACGCCGGCAAAACTAAATAAAACGCCAAAAACTGAAAATGTGAACTTTTGTGGTATCGGTAACATCTTACTTCTGGCACCGTGTTCCATCATGCGGCTTCTCGAAACGGTAGCATAGTTCATGTATGGCCACCTACTAACGTTTCTCAGTAAATTTCCAACAATTGTTTTTCATTAATATTTCATGTCCCTTTTCATTAAAAAAAATTGGATTTTTTTTGATTTTTCAACTTTAATTTTCTCAAAAACCCTACCATACTTTCTTATGAAACTAGATTTTTACGACAGACCTTTTCTTGTACTTTATGACGCAACTTTCAAAAACTGCGGATTTAGGCTGGATTTGGAGAAATCGGTGTTTGAAAACTACAGGTTTTTTTCGGTTTTAACTAATTACTCAATAAGTTTAGCAGCTACGTACTTCAAGCTTTCAATTCAAGATGCACCTTAGCAAGGCGCATCGATTGTGATGTCGAACTAGTGTGTAGCTTTCTTAGAATTTGAAAAATTATTTCTTTTTTAAATTTTGAGCTTTAACCTGACCTCCTACATTATACAGCTTTGCTGGGGTCAGTGCAGCTTGTCACCTGAAACAGGATTTTTTCTGTATAGGATGCATACTTAACCTGAAAAAAAGTTAGGCACCCCTCTCGTGGTCTCATACTTCTCATTCGAAGTGCGTCCAAACTAACCATGAAATAACATTTCTGTTTAATAACAAATTTCAGTGTTAAAACTATTTTACTTAAATTATTTACAGGTAGTATGATAGGCCTGTATGAAACGTAGCCTGGTGTGCATGGAATCAAATACTGTAATTCTCTCTTGAAAGAATAAAGCAGTAGACACATGTGAAGTTCAATTTGTTTTTTCTTTGTTTATTATATTAGTTAAATAATTATGTATGCTTAGATTAGGCAATTGATAGTTCTATTGTATGATTCTTGAATTATACTTAAAATATGTATACCAAGAATTATCGATGTATTTTAAATTACAAACAAAAAAAGATTATTAGGACTATGTAGTAGTTTCAAAAAGGCTAGTAAAATAAATGATTGTTTCTAATAAATGATCCCAAATCTGATTGTCAGCTTTGTTTCCTTTCCAATCGACATCATTTATGTTACAACTTATGGTGAAGTATCTGTACAGCGGTAAAGAGATTTTCGTCGTCACTTTCATCATCATCCGATCCCTCTGCAATCTAAAATGTAACATGAACATCTAAAATTACTGAGCATTCAGAGTTTGATTATATTTTTAAGATTGAAAGCTTAGTATTTCAAGTATCATTTTTACCTCATCAACCGTTGCTTTAACATTTCGCATGATAAGAGACTCATCAGGCGCTGTGGGATGGCCATAAATCGGTATGGCCTTGTTGTTGTCCTCCAATTAGGAAAATGCAAGTCGAATATACATCATCAGGCACGTGCGTTCCGACGTGGTGGGCAACGAGATCAAGATACATGATGGATTGTGCTCTGTGGTTGGGGTTGTTGCAGTTTATCAGTTACTGTGCCAAAACAGACAGTAATAGGTGCAACAGTTTTTAGGTAGAACGGAGTGCATGCCTTAGCTTCGTGATAGATTTGGTTTCTCCCCGCCCTGAGTCGTTTTCCCATAAACCGTAGACTGGCATGAATTGCAACATGTCTAACTCTCCAGAAAATTTTTATGTCTGGGTGCTCCTTTCTTGAGAGATCGTTTAAATTACAGTCGTACAAATTCCGGAAATTTCGAATCTCCAGATTTAAAAAAAGTTTACTTCTCTTCGCGTGTTTCGTGAAATACGTTATCAAAAAGTATCTCCATCTGCTCATAATCCACACCTTCAGATTTAAGTTGTGGTTGTTTAAAATTATAAGAGTTACGATTTATATTTGATTAGAATAACGTAGGTATAAATATTCAAATATAATTAATATAGAAAAACAAACCTATCCTCCATCGCTTTGAAATTGTTGACGTGGAATAATGCACGTTTCCTGTCAAGTCATAAAGTTAAACTTCGCGTAATTTCAAGTCAAAGAGCTATAATAAGCGACGGAATTTCTTAGATATTTACATTAATGGCAGCAACGCGGTCCTTGAAGTCAAAGCGCGGAGGAAGGGCAGACTCCTTATCCTCCTTCTTTTCAGGAACTGCTTCCGGGCGGGCTTGGAAATTCTGCTTCTTGTTGGAACGTGTTGCATAAGCAGGGCCCGGCTGGCTGATTTTGTCCTTCCATTTTTATTTTCCGCTACTGGTGGATTCACTCCCATCGCGTATCAATTGCTGGACTTTCTCCCGTGTACAGCAATCGAGAGTACAAAAGCTTTTCTATGTCTTATTCGTTCTCTCTTTTTTCCCAATCACGTTCGTAACATCCTTCAGGAGCTTAGGTGGAAAAGAACTCCGGTACCGGTTTTTGCCTAAAATATAGTTTTCATGGAACTAAAAGCAAGCATGCGTTGGTTCGTCTTTTTGCTTAACTTTAACTAACCTTTTCGTCATCCTCGGACTGAGTTTCATTTTGGCAGTACTTCGGGCAGCTCCTGTTACTACCTCTGAGTAACTTTGTTCTCTGTCCTGATTCCTAGCATTTTGAGATGAAGTTCCCATCCAGTACAAAGCATCCTTAGCTTCTTCGGCTTGTTCAGCAACTGATTCAAGATGATCAATTCTTTCAATTGGCTTCCATGATGGATCCACGTGGTTGCTGCTGTTGCTGTTTTCTTTGGTGCCGTCCTCGTCAAAACAGATTTCGACAGGAATCTGGTCCAGAGAAAACGCTGCACTGCAACTTCAAATTAAACTTTTCAAATTAAAAAAAAATGTCAAATGTACCTTCCATATTTTTACGTGACTTTAACCAGGGAAGCGTTTGCCTCCGCGGTCAGGATCCTGTCCCTTTATGGAACCACATCAATTTTTTACCCTGTAAATTATAATGAATGTCAATGAGATTTTAATGAATAATAATATTTGCATGTTTTATTTGTACATCTTATATTTTTGTTACGTCAACGGCTTACTTTCTTCCGAGCATCTCCTTCCCCAGTCACCTTGGGATCCGGGTTCTTGCCGAGATCTTGATCTTTTTTATTACTGTCTTGATTTTTTAGCCTGAGTTCCTCTCCCCATTTTCGTTGGTTTATTAAATTTCACAAGTCACAAGTGCGACTCCTAAAATTGTGTTAGAAATTGATTTGTGAAAAACACAAATTCGTAAGAGCAAACAAAAATTTAGTAAGCGCTAGAGCAAGCAATGCTGCACTGAAAATTTTGTCCGGTGATTCTTTTTCTGTTGCATTAAAATCAGTGGATGTTACATGTACTTTTCTTATGTTGCATGTACTACTACCCTACGCCACCCTCACAAATTTTAGCATTACAGTGTGCTTGCTCGCTTATGCAGAGAGAGTTTTGTCCAGTGATTTGTTCTGTTTCAAGACATGCAGTGGATGCGAAATGGCTTTTTTCGGATTGTATGCACTACACCCCTACACTACCCACACAACTTGATTGAGGATTTCGGTGTGCTTACCCGGTTATGCAATAGTTACCCAATCATGCAACACAATCAGTACCATTGTTCACTTTACTCTCATACACTGCCACTGCTTACAGTTTCTTTTTTCTTACACTAAACAAAGTGGCAGCAGTAGCGTTCCTTCCCTTAGCTCTCAAACCCTTTCATGTTCCATTTCCGAGCCCCTCCTATTAAAATATATGGACACGTGTATTTTAAATGGAAAGGTGTGTAAATACCAAAAGACAGGAAATCGGTACATACGGATCCTACGATATAAACCATACTACTGAATTGTTATGCTTCAAACTCTTGCAATTCACATAATGCAATATACGAATACACTGCCGACTTGACTAACCAAACAAAGACAACCATTTAGTTTGACAAACAATTTAAAAGCAGCACAGTATACTTGATGCGATATATAGAATATACTTAACCTGCTTATTGCTATCCAGCTCTTCTGTAATTTAAAACTGATTTCAACTAAAAATGCGTTTATAGCAACAACAGAGATGGCTCGCGGGTTAAAATCTAGGCCGGGTAACTCGTTTTTGCCCGGGTTTTAACGCCCCCACCCGGCACCGGTCGGGCTGGGTTTTTTTGGGCAATAATAAAACCCCATGTTAAATTTAAACCCATAAATGGCGCCATTTTCTATGGCCCCATATACATACATGTATTAAAAAATAAAACCCGTTAATGCCCATTATTGCCCGTTAAAACCCGAAAACCCGTTATTACCCATTTAAACCCAACCCGGCGGGTTTAAATGTGGAAACCCGCGGGTTTAGCCATCTCTGAGCAACAACCATAAGTAGTACCCACCATTACAACTAGTATTTTCTCAATGTCAATATAGTCAGGGTGAATTCTTTTAGCAAATTTTTCAACTAAAATATTTCCCTGTAACATTAGTTCCCAGTAAGCCCAATTGTCCCACGTATTAACCAAACCTACCTCAACTAATCTTTGAATGCTTAGCATTAATAGAGCACGGTTTACCGTGTTGATTTTCCAATAGTAATATTTTGGTCTGAATTTTTGCTTAACCACTGAACATTCAATGTCAGCCTGTAAATTTTCTTTAAAAGCTTTCTCCCTAGCACGTGGATAGGACGGCATAGAATCGTCAATCAAAGTTGCAATCTTAGCTCCCGCTTTAACCTTTTCCATCAATATTGCTATAACCGGACATGGAAATTCTTTTAATTTGGTCGGCGACGCAATCTCGGGAAACCCGAGTTTCTAAAAAAAACCCGAGTTTTCAAGAAAAAATCCCGAGTTTCTAAAAAACCCTAATTTCAAAAAAACCCGAGTTTGCCCTTAAAAATCCCGAGTTTGCCCCTAAAAATCCCGAGTTTGCCCCTAAAAATCCCGAGTTTGCCCTTAAAATCCCGAGTTTGCCCTTAAAAATCCCGAGTTTCTAAAAAAAGACTCGGGATTTGGCCATACATTCCACCGAAAAGAAACATCCAACCTTTCACTTTCCTTGTAAAAACTTTATATTTGGAAACAACTTTACTATCAAGCTTGCTGATAAACCAAATTATAAGTAAAAATATCACAATGAAAATCCACACGCTTTTATCCAAAGGAAGTATTCATTCTTTTATTTTGGAAAGTATGCTTTTACTAATTTTTATATGGTAGCAGTATAACAGACTACTCCATTGCGTTCTTTTAAATTTGAATTGACTTTGCAAATAGGGAAATTTTGTGTTGTGACTTTCTGTAGAAAAACTGGGTACTATGTGCGTCATGTATCCATTTGGATATAGAACGTGAAATCTGTTCATATCATTAAAATTCACAACATTGAAAAAACTGAAGGTAAAGTTGTGTACTGTAGCTAGACTTAAAGCTGGCAGTGTATGGGAATTACAGTATCGCGAAAATCGTTTTAGGTTAGAACACACTTGCTTAAAAGCATTTAAGGAATGTTGCAATCCCATTCCAAATGCATCGTGAACAAGCACAGGATATTGAGTTCCTTCTGAGTACCAGAAAGGTTGGCGAAGAAACGCGTTGGGGTTTTTGAAGATCAAGTCAAAACTGGCTTGATTTAGTGTTTGTAATTTACCACGATATGTTATTAGATATGACGCGGGTTCATCTATGCAAAAATTAACTAAAGTTATTGATGGAAAGGTGTATAAATCCGGGGCTAAGTTAAGTTGAACGTTGGAATGAAATATAAAAAGAGAAAAACTGTTGTGTGGGCCGGCAAAAAAGTAAGAAACGTATGCTGCTTCTGCATTATCACTCCAAAATTGGAAAGGCCGTTGTTCGGATAACTGCTGATTACCACAGATACAAGCTTGTGGTATCTTTGAAACACGTGTTTTTTCTGTGTTACTAATTCGGTAGAAATTACACGAGGTGACAAAGTGTAAGCTACAAATTTATTTAATAACGTAATCACTTTTCGGCTGGTTAAAGTCAAGATAATAAGTAACGTCCAGGTTTGTGGAAAAAGTAAGGCAGAAAATTCGGCATTGTAAAATTTTAATAAAAATGGTTGCAATAAGCACAATTGGTTTAGGCTGCATTTTGCGATGTGCCACTGGTATTGCAGTTGACGTACACTAAAGGCAAAACTTGCAGAGAAACTAATCTAAAAGGACATCATGTCAAGTTCATACTACAATTAAATGTTTTTATGCAATGATTTGTAACTTACCTAATCCAACTTAATGTCTACCGGTAATGAATGAGTATTAGAATGACCAAATATATACCTGTCTAAAATGCTCATTCAAAATTACATGTATTATTGGAATCAAACTTTAAATGGTTAAGTAAGATTTACACAAAAGAAGAAGTTTTGAGTACAAATTACACAATACATTCCAGAGAAACATAAGGTAAATGCAACTTATGGAATAGGTATGTCACGTCATTATTATCGTTAATTCGATTTGTCAATATTATAGTTGTTAATAACGTTACTTCTTTTTGCATAGTATCATATTCTTTATGAATACAATTCGAAAATTGCAGTTTCTTTTGAAACTGACGGGAAAAAACTTTTTTGCTTGTAATCTGTGTAATTTGCTATATAAAATATTGATCTAGTTACGCATGGTTTATAAATTTGTTTTTAAATAACTTAAGTATTACGTAAAAAGTCTGAAAATTGTACAGTTTCAAGTTCTATCAACATGTGCAATTCAGGGGCTACCAATTTTACGATAGGTTGCATTGTCGTTTATCAAACAATATGCTTTAGTTTTAGAAAAACACGTATTGCATTGAAATTGACACACCATAATCTGACCATAATACAGTGAACTTTTAAAGTTGATTTTGATGCACAGACATTCTAACATATAATCATCATCAAATGTCTTCGTAGTATCATTAGGTTTTTTCAGACGCTAATCGCCGTTAGCAGCGTTTGGAAAATGCAAATATAATAAAACAGCAAGCAGCTACGTGAATTAAACTGAAACATTCAAAATGCATAATTTGCAGGGTTTTATAGTCGTTCGTATTGTAGTCAAACTACTTGGTTTTTTATGAAAGTAGAAAGCAACTCTCTAGTGACATCTTTGTAAAATCTAAGCAAGGTTTTTAGACAAAGTTTACAGGCAAGCTTTACTCTATCGTTCTCTTACTTTGGATGTCGCTGCAATGCATTTTATTCCTCATGTAGCGGAGAAAGTAGAAATATCAAATCATTATTTGTGAAAGCAATTCACTTGTATTTAGAATACAACTAGACATGTTCCCATGGAACCAACTATGGGGGAATACAAGGCAACTGTTTTGTTAGATCTTGCTGCTGGTTGTTTGCTTGTAAATAATAAATTTGGTAGGTAGCAAAGCTTCCAGTGAGGTTTGTGATTAATTGTAGTAAGGGTATTTTTGCAGTTTGTTCGACTTGAAAAACAAGTATAATAACAGCTATTCCAAAAATACCAAACCCTACTATATCTCATTTTAGACCAGTATGTACGCAACCTTTCATCTAGTTGCACCTGGAGAAATGTGCACCAATCATGCAATATTGTAATATGAATAAAATGCTTTATAAAGGGTAATTTGGTTTCCGGAAGGGACACTCATGTGAACTGGCTATGGCTTCGTTTATTTACAAAGAAATTGATAAAGGAAATAAATGCATTTTTCTATCCCTTGATCTTTCCAAAGCGTTTGATGTAATCATTTAAAAAAATTAATAAAAAATTTGAGCTGGTACGGAATTAACAGGAAATTTTACCTAAGCGATAGAGCACAATATATACGAGACGAAAATGGAAAGCCAACAAAAACTATTTTCACAACTAGGGGTTGTCTACAAGGAAGCATTTTAGGGCCGTTAATTTTTACTTTACATATCAACGACCAGCCTGTAGTCGTTCAAAACTGCACTTCAATCATGTTTGCTGGAGACAGTGAGTTCTGTAGACAAGTAAAATCGTAGAGATTATCGATAAAATGATTTAGAAAGGATCATAGATTGGATGCGTAAAAATGGAATCAAGCTAATAAAAATTATTGTATTAAGGAGTGCAAAGAACATATCATGCACCAATATCATGTAGTAATATCGGGCATAAGTTACTTTGGAAAATAATTAGTTGATAAATTTGCTCAACTCAGTGGAGCA
The DNA here is from genome assembly GCA_029691765.1 of Entomobrya proxima. Lineage (NCBI taxonomy): Eukaryota > Metazoa > Arthropoda > Collembola > Entomobryomorpha > Entomobryidae > Entomobrya > Entomobrya proxima. The sequence continues at coordinate 40,206,735 of CM056170.1, forward strand.
TAACATTCACGTCACGCTCCGTCGAGTGTGGGAAAATATAGGAAAAGTCTAAACGTCTTCTAAAGTTGTGTTTCAGGTACTATACCCTATAATATAGAATACTTTATGTATTCCTTAATCTTGGAAACGTTTGTAATTAATTGGGTAACTCCAGGTACGCTTCAGTACTATACAGATATTATATAATCTTGACTTTATGTACGCTTTGGTCATTTGTAGACCAGGTTTTGAAGTCCAGAAAAGGCTATTTTAACGTGTTTTCTATAAGTGTAAATTGATGCATGAATCAGTATATTATGTAACTTGTGAATATTCTACCTGAAATTATGGAATCAAAATGTCTATAAAAACCCAGTTTTTAAAGCTTCAGTCAGTCCCGGGGAAACTCTGTCCGATTATCCACAGCCAGGCTTCGGCCTTGGCTTGCCAAATTCTACATAGTCTCTAGTTACCCTAATATCACTTGCGCCACTATTATGATTTACTTCTTATTAATCATCGGCCTTTATTACGACTAGTAGGACAATCATATAGGCAATCTCTTAAAACCCTATGATTTACCTTATTCTAAAACAGAGTACTTCACTTTTGTGATTTGTAGGGTAATGCGATACGGTGTTACACAGTGTGTTCACAAAGCAATTTGTGCAGAAATTCATTCCAGTTAGAATTTTAAATTTGGTAGTGCGGAAGTTGCTAATTACGAAAAATTTAAAGTTGACATTATTTTCAGCCAGTAAGCTAATTATATGAAAATATATAACGGTATCAGCTTAAAAATAAAATAAAATTCTGTGTTAATTAAATAATTTTATACATAGGTTTACAATTCACATGGAATCTAAGCTAATGTTGTAGCTGACATGTATTGAATAAAGTTGTTATTAAAAAGTTGACCTTTCTCAAAGTACTCAAATAGGTTTTATACTCAAAATATTATTCGATATAGGGTTAGCTAGTTGGCATTTGCAAAGTTAATTGAGATTCTGGACAAAACAAGTGAAAAACATTCTATTTTTGTGGAAAAGTAATTTAATAAGCTAGTTTTATTCTTGTAACGCGGAAGCTGCTATTTATGGAAAACCCTGGTTGACAACAGTTTGATATTTTACAGAACAGTATCTAATAGCTACTCATTTCCTACAACAACAGCTCAGCTTTTACAAAGAAAACTAAATCTCATTTACAGTTTTAATACAGTCCACCATATTATATACCATACAGGGTAACCAAGTTATTAGCGGAAATATTCTCCAGTTGTTTTGAAAAAAATTAACGAAATCATTAGTCGTATATAAAACTATATTTGAAAAATCATTCAGACGTTTTATTAGGCAAACATGGTTAATAAATATAGTATTCTCGCCTTTGATATCCAGCGTAGGCTTTTCTTTTTTCTCTGTAAGTTTCCATTAGAATGGAACTCTAGCAAGACTGGTTTAGAGCAAACCAGCACAAGTACGCAACTTTTCGTTTGGTTTAGTTCAAACTTTATTGTTCTTGTTACGGGTAGTCTCTGTGCTTGCGGAGTTGTTGCTTTTACGTTTGTAGTTCCTCTAAACGACTTTGAACTTATACAAACAGTTATTCTTTCTGGAGTATTTTTGCTAGCATTGGGGCTGTATATTGAAATAGGAACATTGCTGGTGAACTGGAAAGCGTATATATATAAATACAATGAGACGATACTATTGGAGGTGGCGCTACAAAAAAAGTACTTTAAAACAACTTCAATAAATTCGTCACATTTGACTTTCATAATTTTTCTTTTGTCCGTTGGAGGGTTTTGTATG